>NMUG010000734.1:0-20545 GCA_002855965.1 Monotropa hypopitys | reverse complement strand
AAAATCATCCAGGAACTTCATGATGAGGGCCATATAGGAAGGGACAAAACCATTTAGTTGGTGGGCAATTCCTACTTCTGGCCTTCTATGCGGCGAGATATAACTAAGTTTGTGGAGAAGTGTAGAGTTTGTCAGGTCACCAAGGGAGCTGCGACCAATGCAGGACTATATTTACCCCTGCCCATTCCAAACCGTCCTTGGTCCAGTGTAAGCATGGACTTTGTCCTAGGCTTGTCACGCACCCAACACAGATGTAACTATATCTTTGTGGTGCTAGACGGGTTCACCAAAATGGCCCATTTTATTGGTTGCAAGAAGACCAATGATGTTGTTCACATCGCGCAACTTTACTTCCGGGAGGTGTATAGGCTGAATGGCCTTCCATCGTCAATTATTTCAGACAGAGACTCCAAGTTTTTTAGCCACTTCTGGAGATGTCTATGGAATCTTACCAATACCATGCTGGACTTCAGCAGTGGTTATCACCCTCAAATGGATGGGCAGACTGATATGGTTAACTGCTCATTAGGAAATCTTCTGAGGTGCTTGGTGGGAGATCAACCTAAGTCATGGGATCAGAAGGTATATCAGGCTGAGTTCTCCTTCAATAGATCTGTCAACTGTAGTACGAGAACCAGTCCTTTTGTATCCAATTATGGATTTCAACCACGCCCCTGTGGATCTTGCCTTTGTTCCAGACATGCGGAAGGTAAAAAAGAAAGATGAGGACATCGTTAGTGAGCTGCAGAACATCCACTTGCAAGTTCAACAAAATTTGGAAAAGTCAGGGAACAAATATAAGATATCAACTGACCAAAAAAGACGTCTGGTGGAATTCAATGAAGGGAACTTTGTCTGGGCTGTGCTAACCAAAGACAGATATCTGTCACACGAGTACAACAAACTGGCAGCGCAGAAGATTGGCCCATATGAAATTAATGAGAAGATCAATGCTAACGCCTATAGACTGCAACTTCCCAGTCACCTCAACATTTCAGATGTCTTTAATGTAAAACATCTCTGGCCTTGCCATGGTGATAGCTCAGAGGAGGTGGACATACTAAATTCAAGGTCGAATTCTTTCTAACCTGGGAAGGATGATGCATATTGCATAGCTTAGGATTACTTAAGCCGAGCTACCCCTAGGACATGTGGTGCCGCACTCGAGGCATATGACAAAAGCACTTCCCGTGTTGAACATTTCAGCTTGGCCAACCAGTCCGATGTCCATACTTCTCCACGTTTGAGCTCAAAGAAGCAACATTCGGGAAGTCCAAACCTTCTGAAGTATTCATCTCTCTCACACGACCACTTTCGACCAACCCATAGGTCAAAATCCTTTGTTCCCACACTCCCATGTTCGAAGGCATTTCAGCTCGTCCTTAATTAACTGCGTGGCTAATTCATCTCGGCACTTCCTTTCTCGGTGCGGGGAGCACTCCTTTCCTGGTCCCACATGCTTTTTAGTCTTTTGTCTTTTTATTAAATTCAACCCTACGTGTTTAGGGTTTCTTTTTCTTTCCCTCTTTGGGCCTAAGTTGCCTCATGGCCCAAGGATAGTACTTAGGGTTTCTTTCCTAATTTAGGGTTTCTATATGCCCTATAAATATCTGATGATGTAACTGATGAAAGGACTTTTGATGATTGAATAGACAAAAATGGCAGTGTTTTCTCGTTTCCCCCATTCCCGATTGGCATTCCTGTTTGGAATCAATAGTTGTGATTGAAGCCTTGAATTTGGGTATTCGTGCGTGAATCAACAAATTGAAGAGCATTTACCTTGGTATTTGCGCTCAAATCAATAGGTTAGAGAAAATAATCAACTTCAGTATGTTTCATAATCAACGAAGGCATTCTGTTTATCCCTTTATTTTATGTTTCTGTTCCGATTTATCTTTCTGTTCTATTCCGATGCGTTAAGTGAAAGTTGTATGTGGATTCATCAACAAACCATGTTGCATCACTTTCTCAAGAACATGGGGGCCCGATCCCTAATAGGGCTGGATATGGTACTTCCGTGGCATTCACGACATCTGTCGCACTGCCATCTCTCCCAGTTCCTTCCATCCTGGTAATTCCATCACCTCATCCTATAGCTCTCAAGGCAGCTGATCAGCTTGCCCGCACCGAGGTAGAGTTTTTAGTGGTTGACGTCCCTTCGCCCTACAATGCCATTCTAGGCCGAACGTGGGTCCACAGCATCAAAGGAGTGGCCTCTACGTACCACTAGGTCATCAAGTTCATTGAAAGCCGATGAGTTGAAGAGCTTCGGGGAAACCAAATGTCTGCGAAGTAGTGCTATATCACTGTTGTCAAAGGAAAGGCCATGCCCGAGCAGGTTCACTGGGTGGAGGTTTTGGACCAGCCAGTACTGAAGGACGACGATACAAGAACCTCTGCAAAATCAATTGAGGACCTTGTCACCGTACCTCTAAGTACCGATGATCCAGAGTGCTTCTTTCTTATCGGTTCCCAATTGGCCGACGCAAAAAAGGAGGATTTCATCAACCTCCTGAAGAGCAACGTGGAAGTGTTCGCCTGGAAACCTTATAAAATGTCGGGTGTTGACCCTAACTTCATCAGCCATTACCTCAACGTCCGACCGGAGTGTCATCCCGTCGTTCAAAAAGACCGACAGTCGGTAGCAGTCCATGCCAACGCCATCATTGAAGAGGTTAATCGGCTGGCTGAAACCCAGGCAATCAGAGAAGTTCACTACCCCACCTAGTTGGCTAGTGGTGGTAAAAAAAAAAGACTGGCAAGTGGAGGGTTTGTGTAGATTACACCAACCTTAATGAATCTTGCCCCAAATACATCTTCCCAGTCCCAAGGATAGATTAGCTAGTCGATTCAACGTCCGGACACCCCCGCATGAGCTTCATGGATGCCTACCGAGGGTATCATTAGATCGTGATGTTCGGCCCAGACCAAGAGAAGACGACATTCATCACCCCCAGGGTCTCTTCTGCTACAAAGTCATGCCCTTCGGCCTCAAAAACGCCGGAGCAATATATCAGAGAATGATCACAAAAATGTTCAACTCTCAGTTGGGCGACATCATGGAGGCCTATATCGATGATATCTTGGTCAAAAGAAAGGACGAAGAGCATCACTTGGCAGACCTCCAAAGCATATTCAACATTCTCAAGTAGCACAAGCTTTGGCTCAATACTTCGAAATGTGCCTTGGGTTTTAGCTCAAGAAAGTTTCTGGGCTACCTAGTCACACGCTGAGGCATTGAGGCCGACCCTTCATAAATCTCAGCCATCCAAAAGATAGAAGATCCCAGGACTTTGAAAGAGGTGTAGAAGCTTGCAGGAATGACGGCAGCTCTAAACCATTTCATCAGCCGATCCTCAGACAAGTGACGCCCATTCTACAAGGTCCTGAGAAAGAACAACCGACGCCATTTCCTATGGACTGACCTGTGCAGGGAAGCCCTCTACCACCTCAAAGCCTATCTCTCTTCGGTCCATCTTCTTTACAAACCAATGTAGCGGAAGAGTTGTTCCTCTACCTGGCGGTAACTCCACATGCTGTCAGCTCAGCCTTGGTTCGGCAAGAAGGGATCGAGAAGCTTCCAGTCTACTTCTCAAGCAAGTCTCTCATCAGTGTAGAAACTAGGTACCTTCCTCTAGAAAAACTTGCCTATGCATTGGTTATTGCTTCCAGGAAACTTGCACCTTACTTTAAGGCACACACTATTGTTGTCTTGACTGAATTTCCCCTTCGGTCATTACTAAAATGTGCCGACCTCTCTGACCAAATAACCAAATGGGTTGTTGAGCTCACCAACTTTGACATGAAGTTCCAACCAAGAACAACCATTAAGAGACAGATCCTGGCTGACTTCATTGTTGAATTCTCCCCTCGGTCTGAGGAGCCTCAGATCAAAGAAAATCATGCTGCCCAAGCCCAGCCGCAGCAATTGCCAGATCAAGATTCTTAGAGGATGTTCATCGACGGCGCTTCAAATTGCCGAAGGAATGGGGTTGGAATTGTCCTCATCTCTCTCGAGGGTTTCACTCACGAACATTCCCTTCGGCTCAACTTTAGTGCTTCCAACAATGAAGTTGAATGTGAAGCCCTGCTAGCCGGACTGAAAGCTGTCGAAGATCTAGAAATTCAGAGCATCATGGTCTACAATGACTCTCAGCTCGTAGTCAACGAAATTATTGGTGACTACGAGTGCCGAGACGAGCAAATGGGAAGCTACGTGCAGAAGGCAAGAGATAGTCTAGGGTCATTCATGCAATTCCAAATCCAGCAGGTCGGTAGGGAGCAGAACGCTCATGCCGACGCTCTCGCAGGAATAGCCTCAGCAGCGGAAGCTAGGGAACAAAGTACAATCAGCATCCAAAGCTTGGATCAGCCAAGTATAGAAGCACCGAGGCAAGCAACGGTCTATTTTATAAGTCAGGGCCCAAGTTGGATGGATCCCATCATTTTCTTCCTCAAGGACGGCTTGCTACTAGAGGACAAAAGGGAGGCACACCGAGTAGTTCACAAGTCGGCTTGGTTCTGGTTATGCCCAAAGTCAAAGCTTTACATACGGTCATTCTCGGGGCCGTACCTCCTATGTGTACACCCAACATTAGTGGAAGGAGTGTTGTAGGAGCTCCACGCTGGCAGTTGTGGTGCCCACATAGGGGGAAGATCAATCGCGCATAACGCCATCTCCCAGGGCTATTGGTGGCCGACGAAGATGGAAGACGAGAAAGAGATTGTGAAGAAGTGTGATGCCTGTCAGAGGTTCTCCCCAATCATCAGACAGTCTACCGAGGAACTCACCCCTTTAACCAGACCATGGCCTTTTGCTCAGTGGGGTTTGGACATCGTTAGCAAGCTTTCCACGATACCAGGTGGGTTCAAATTCCTAATTACTGCTATGGACTATTTTTTCAAGTGGGTAGAGGCCGAACCTCTAGTCACTATAGAAGACAAGGACGTCAAAAGATTCGTGTGAAAAACATTGTATCTCGCTTCAGCATTCCAAACGCCTTCATCTCTAACAATGACACTCAATTTGTGGGGGACCTCTTCACCAATTTCTATACCGAGTATAGAATCAAGTTCTACAATTCAACTCCTCACTACCCCCAAGGCAATGGACAGGCCGAAGCATCAAACAAAACAATTGGAAGCGAAATCAAGAGAAGACTTCAAGCAGCAAAAGGAAGATGGACCGAGGAGCTCCCTATTATACTGTGAGCCTATCGAACGACACCTCAGCACTCTACAGGACAAACCCCATTCTCATTAGCCTTTGGCATAGAAACAATCATACTATTGGAGACTAGACTTCTAACCATCATAACCGAAGCATTCGATGAGGCCACCAACAGCGCAACAATGGATAAAGACCTAGACCTAGCCGAAGAAAGCGTGACTCATCTAGGATCAGGCTAGCATCCTACCAACAAGGGGTGGCTAGGATTCTCCCAAACGGTCTGGCCTAGGACTTTCAAGATAGATGTCATTGTCTTGAGGAAAGTGGTTGGCAACAAGAAAAAGAGTTCCGATGGCAAGCTCGGCCCCCATTGGAAAGGGCCATACAGAGTGATCAGTCATGCTGGGACTGGGGCTTATCGACTCAAAGAGTTGGACGACGTACCAATACCGAGGCCATGAAATGCTACCAACCCTCGTTTTTACCGTGTTAGTTTCCTTATTTTTTGCTGAGCTGGTTGCTCCGGCATTGTGGCTAGAGCAACCATCTACTTTGATCCTCTCTTCCTTGGCTTCCTCTAACTTAGCGTGAAGCTCAATCCTTTCCATCAATTCATTCATCGTGGAAGGAGGGAACAACATAAGATCCTCAAAATTCCCAACTGGTGTGGTCTAGACCGAGTTTGAAGGATGTCTCGACAATCTTTTGATCGCAGTTGTAAATTTCATTATAGAGATCCTAATACCGGGCTGCATAGTGTCGTAGTGATTCAGACCTTGCTCGTTGAAGGCCAAGAAGAACTTGTGATGAAATAAGCCAAGAAGACCGTAGAGAGATATTTCCACGAGAAGATGGTCCCCGTCGACAGCCGATCAAACCAGAGTAATCCAACCTACCCTAGACTTGATGGGAACATCTTGCACATAAGTGCATCATCGCTAGAGTATAAGGACATCATTTTTCAAAAATGGACAAGATGGGTGTAAGAGTCCATCTTATGATCATACTTGTTAAACTTTGGGGTCGAGAAACCTGCTGGGGGCGTCACGGCCTCTACCTACGGAGAAAATAGAGAGCGAGTCAATCTCTCGTGTCGGCACCGCTCATATGGTTGGACCTGTCGGACCTCCATTCGTGGCCTTTGGTAGACTTCTTGCTCTGTACAGGAGACCCATCTGTCTCCGCACTCTGATGATCCCTTGTTGGCGATGGATCTCATTTTCCCCGGGGTGGGGACCTTCTGGCCAGGACCACTAGGTTAGGTCTCAACCGACTGAATATGGATAGGTGATGGCTATTCTCTGAATGCCCATCTCTGTGTCGGCCAGACGAGGGGCGTCATCTGACACGACAGCCCCCGTTTCTACCTTTTCGGGAAGTGGCATCTTCCACCCTCTTGCCGAGGTGCTATAGGGAGGACACCTTATCATTACTGGAGGGCCTGCTATTATCCAGAGTGGGAGTGCGATAACGCTGGATTTTGTCATTGGTGGTGCCCACCTCTGGTACCACTCTTTTCTTTTCGGTAGCCTCTCTCAGGCGAACAATCTCCAACCTGAGGGAGTCGATCTGGTCATTCCTTCCGTCCAAATCATCTGCAATTTCTGATATACTATTTGGTCATTATTTTGGTCGGGGCATCCGGGCAACATGACGTGTGATGGCTAACGCCATCAGTATGGGTCCGCTTGCTCGTATGGGCAATGGTGTTAGGGGCAGCATCCCCTTCAACGATTCCCTTGCCTTTTGCCCTACGGTCGTCGGCATCATTGATGAAATTTTAAAACATAATAGAGGAGTCTTCTTGATTTTTGAATTACAGATCATAACTTTTTACATTAGAGCAGTCCTTTTTATAGATCTACATTAACTGACCTAACACTAACTATCATAACAAATATAACCACCTCATTAAATGAAGAATGACAGCTGTCAAACTGATCTGGTGAAGTTGAGATGTTCCTGATATTCCGGAACAATAATGACTATGTTCTGGAAGATGTCAAGGATAACTTCAGGAGAGACATCTTCTTCAGGAAGACCAAAGTATTGTTCTAGAAGAACATAATGCAGCAATAGGTGAAACCTCTTCTTCCGGAAGATAGATGATGGAGTTCTGGAACATCAGGGATAAAATCACTGTTGCTCAGGATATGATTTATGATCAGGCTTGATATTCTAACATTCCCCCTCAAGCTGGCAGAGAAGAGAACTGATCTAGCAGCTTGCAAAGAAGAAAATAAAATCTGGATTTGGATAGTGGTTTTGTAAAGAGATCAGCCAGTTGATTGGTTGTGCCAATGTGTTTGACAGAGATCTGCTTGGCAAGTACTTTCTTCCGAACGAAGTGGTAATCAACCTCAATGTGTTTGGATCTGGCATGGAATACAGGATTAGAGGATAATGATATAGCAGATAGATTATCACACCAGAGAGTGGAGGAATGTGGTGTCGCAATGTGGAGATCATGGAGTAGCATTCTTAACCAGGTGATTTCTTGTGTTGTGTGGGCAAGAGCTCGGTATTCAGCCTCAGTGGAGGATCGAGCAACTGTAGGTTGTTTCTTAGCTTGCCAGGAAATGAGATTTCTGCCAAGGAATACACAGAAACCAGAGGTAGACCTGCGATCTTGAGTGTTACCAGCCCAGTCAGAATCAGAATAGGTTGTGATTGCAAATGAGCTAGGGGAGTAGTTAAGACCTTGGTCTAGGGTACCTTGTAAGTACTTAAGAATACGCTTGATAGATGAAAAATCAGAGTTTGTAGGATTTTGCATATGTTGACATGCAATACTAACTGCTAAAGACAGGTCTGGTCTGGTAATGGTTAGATATTGGAGAGCACCGATGATGCAGACGACATTGCAACAGAATACATCAGGTTAGTTGGACCCAAGACCCGCAGAAGCATGCCCCAAAAATACAGCAAAAACGCACCTCGTGCAGAGTATTCTAGCCCAGCCAAGCACGCTACTGTCCGGACGTCACCTCGACTAAGTGCATCCAAGCATCGTACTGAAGCTCAGGTCAGCTACCAACACAGCTCAGCAGCTCAGCAACCCAACTGAAGTGAACATCTGCCATGCAGCTCAGGTCGGCCGCCTAGTCAGTTCAGTGGCCTGACGGTTCCCACGCTTCGCGGAAAGAGACACCATCTGGACCCACCGAACTATTCCTTTTTACTTTCTTATTCCGGGTTAACCCAACATGTTTAGGGTTTTTTCCGTTCTTTTCCTTTTGGGGCCTAATCCGGGCAGCGGTCCATGTTTGTACTTAGGGTTTGTTTCCTCTTTTGGTATTTTGGGGAAGGCCGCCCTATAAATAGGGCTCCCGTATGATTGTAAAAGGAGGTTGAATGAATTAAAGAAAAATTGAGTCAAGCATTGCTTGTTTTTCTCCCCCACTCCCCTTCGGCATTCCCTTTGTGGAATCAATGATTCGGTTTGAAGCCGTGTTCTGGAAATTCGTGCGCGATTTCAACAGGTCGCGAGCCTTGATTCTGGGTATTCGTGCGTCGAATCAACAGGTCGAGAAGAGAATCAACGAAGGTATTCCAGGTGAATCAATCCGGCATTCTGTTTATCCCCTTTATTTTATTTT
Source organism: Monotropa hypopitys (assembly GCA_002855965.1). Classification (NCBI taxonomy): domain Eukaryota; kingdom Viridiplantae; phylum Streptophyta; class Magnoliopsida; order Ericales; family Ericaceae; genus Monotropa; species Monotropa hypopitys. The sequence goes on along the minus strand of NMUG010000734.1, from coordinate 11,776 downwards.
TCGTATAACTCCCGCTGCATCAGCTTGGTATCAAAGATCTGCGTTTTGATCCAACCAAAGCATTGCATTCCGATTCTTATCAAACTTCGTGCATCAGCTAACACATGGCGCCTAGGAGACGACCCGCTCATGAACTTGAAGAAGACGGGCTATACAGGCTACAACAGACTGTGGAAACTTTAGCAGCCAGTGTGGCGGCCATTCAACTCTAGCTTCAACCACAACACCCTCAACACCTTGATCAACCTCATCACCGGCCAAACCTTCGTGAGGAGGAGGATATTGAAACCAACCGTACATATGAAAATGAAGAGGAGAACCCCTTTGCTGAAGATGAGCCCTATCGAAGACCAGAAAGACACCCGCGGATTCTCAATCGACGTGAGGAGCGAGAGGCTCCCCTTCTCCATCAAAATGGGAGTCAGGACTCAAAATTGATATACCAGAGTTCCATGGAGGTATGAGCCCAGAAGATTTCCTGGACTGGTTATTCGCCGTGGAGGAAGTATTGGAGTTCAAAGAGGTTCCGGAGGACAAACGGGTCGCCCTCGTGGCTACACGTTTCCGCGGAAGAGCGGCGACCTGGTGGCAGCAGCTGAAGGTCACTCGTGCCCGCGTGGGCAAAAGAAATATTGAGACATGGGAGAAACTCCAAAAGCACCTCCGAGAAGCGTTCCTGCCACTCAACTACTCCCGAATCATGTATTAGAGGTTCCAGAACCTTAAGCAGGGTACAAGAATAGTGGACGATTATACCACTGAGTTTTACCGGCTAATGGCTAGGAGTGAACTGGGTGAGACTAGCGATCAGTTGGTCTCACGATATGTTGGCGGATTACAGCTGCATTATCAGGACACGCTTAACATGTTCGATATATATTTCATTTCTGATGCACACCAGAAGGCCCTGCAAATGGAAAAACAACTTCGACGAAAAATGGCCACCCAGCCTTGGGCGTCATCCAGCAGTCGTATTGTCCCTCAAGGAACAGGCCGAGCTGCACCCCAGCCGAGCAGGGTTCCTGCCCCATTGCCGAGCTCAACAAGACCTGCTCCTCTCAGTGCAGGTAGATGCTTCAAATGCGGGGAGACAGGTCATCGGTTCATTGATTGCAAGAAACCTGCTATTCAGAAGGGCCTGTTCATCGATAGCGAATGTTTAGTTCGAGTTGAGATGGATCACCCCGAAGCACCCCCGGCAGAGGGGACAGCAGGAGAAGATGTCACAGAAGAAGAAGAACATGTGGATGGTGATTTTGGTCCTTTGCTTGTGGTAAGGCGTGCCTGCCTGACACCCCGGGAAGCTAATGGGGAGGGATGGCTACGAAACAATATTTTCCAGTCTCGCTGCACAGTAGCAGGTAAGGTCTGCCGGTTTGTTATTGATTCAGGGAGCTGTGAGAATATGGTCTCATAGGAAGCTATAAGAAAACTGAGTCTGACAACTGAGAAGCATCCGAGCCCATACAAGTTGACATGGTTACAAGACGGTGACGGTCTCAAAACGCTGCCTGGTATCACTTTCCATTGGCGCTAATTATCGCGACCAGATCTGGTGTGATGTGGTCGAAATGGATGCTTGTCACCTCCTTCTAGGAAGACCGTGGCAATTCGATCTCGCCGTACAACATGACGGCCGCAAGAATACCTAGAGCTTTACCACTAACAAGGTCAAGATTATACTCTACCCAAGCAAGGAAGAAGGCCCGAGGGCAACAATTGAAAGGGGTCCGAACTTTCTAACCAAACAGAAGTTTGAAGATTAAATTATGGAGTCCGGTCTTGTGTATGTTTTGATAGCCAAAGGGCTTGGCACGCACTGCGATAATGGGCAGCTCGGTTCCCAGAGTGTTCAGCTCGGCACGGAACAACCCAGTTCCGATGATGTCCCCGAATGAGTGCGAAATCTTCTAGTCGGATTTGGAGATGTATTCCCCGAAGACTTACCAACTGGACTTCCACCTCTGAGAGATATTCAACATCAGATCGATTTGGTGCCTGGACCAGCCTTGCCAAACAAACCACACTACCGAATGAGTCAACGAGAGCATGAACAGCTGAGGTCTCAAGTAGAAGAGCTGCTTCACAAAGGATATGTCAGAGAAAGCCCGAGTCCCTGTGATGTGCCCGCATTGTTAACCCCGAAGAAGGATGGTACCTGGCGAATGTGCGTCGACAACCGTGCTATCAACAAGATCACCATGCGATATCGATTCCCCATTCCGCCGCTGTATGATTTGTTAGATCAGCTCAACGGGGCTACAATATTCAGTAAGCTTGACTTGAAAGCGGCTACCACCAAATTCGCATCCGTGAAGGGGATGAATGGAAGATAGCCTTCAAGACCAGAGAAGGACTGTTTGAGTGGATGGTAATGCCTTTCGGCTTATCCAATGCCCCTAGCACTTTTATGAGAGTGATGAACCAGCTGTTTCGCCCACTAATCGGAAAGTTTGTTGTTTTTTACTTTGATGATATCCTTGTTTACAGTCCTAACCCAGACAAACATCTCCAACACCTGCGACAGGTCCTACAATTACTACGAGAAGGTTAGTTGTATGCTTCCCGAGCTAAGTGTTCGTTCATGATGACCAATGTGCTCTTCCTCGGATATGTGGTGGGAGGAAAAGGCATTTCAGCGGATGGGTCCAAGATTGAAGTAGTTCAGAAGTGGCCCACACCAAAGAATATCCACGATGTCCGCAGCTTTCATGGCCTAGCCTCTTTTTACAAAAGATTCATCCCCAGCTTCAGCTCAATCATGGCCCCCATCACTGATTGTATGCGAGCTGGACAATTTCAGTGGACGGAAGATGCCGCACAAGCTTTTGATGAGATCAAGGACCGCTTAACCACCGCTCATGTACTTGCTTTGCCAGACTTCTCCAAGCCCTTCGAACTACACTGTGACGCCTCAAAGGTGGGGATTGGAGCTGTTCTCATCCAGGGTGGTCGCCCCATTGCTTTCTTCAGCGAAAAACTACACGGCGCCACATCCAATTACAGTATGTATGACGTTGAATTCTACGCTATCATCCGAGACTTGAAGCACTGGTACCCTTATCTCTCTCAAAGCGATTTCGTCCTATTCTCTGACCATGATGCTCTCAAACACATTAATAGTCAAGATAAGCATTCAGCTCGGCACGCCAGATGGGCGACCTACTTGCAACAATTTACCTTCTCTATCCGACACAAATTTGGGGTGCAGAACAGAGTGGCAGATGCCCTCAGTCGCCGAACTTGTCGTCTCAACACCATGCGGAATAAGGTCATGGGCTTTGACTCTTTCAGGGAACTTTTAGAAACTAATGTGTATTTCAAACAGATTGCTCAAGAAGTGTCGGAAGGGTGTCGTCCTGAATATTCACTGCAGGATGGGTTTTTATTCAGAGGTAACCAGTTGTGTGTGCCTGACTCGAGCCTCCGCCTCAAGATCATCAAAGAACTCCATGAAGAAGGACACGCCGGAAGGGACAAAACTATTCAGCTGGTCAGTGATTCCTATTTCTGGCCTTCCATGCGGCGCGACATTACTAGGAGGTTAGAACGATGCAGAGTCTGTCAAGTTGCCAAAGGAACTGCAACCAACGCGGGCCTTTACTTACCTCTCCCCATCCCCGATCATCCTTGGTCTAGTGTTAGTATGGACTTCGTCCTGGGATTGCCACGTACCCAGCGTGAATTTGACTCTATTTTTGTGGTGGTAGATCGCTTCACCAAGATGGCCCATTTTATCGAGTGCCGGAAAACCAATGATGCCGTCCACATTGCCCAGATTTACTTTAAAGAGGTATACCGAATGCATGGCCTTCCGACGTCTATAGTTTCTGACAGAGAGACGGAGTTCCTCAGTCATTACTGGAGGTGCTTGTGAAAATTGACCAATACCAAGTTAGATTTCAGTAGTGCTTAACACCCCCAGACAGACGGGCAGACTGAAGTGGTTAATCGATCTTTGGGAAACCTGTTAAGATGCTTAGTGGGAGAACAACCTAAGAGCTGGGACCAGAAGATGTATCAGGCCGAATTCGCCTTCAACAAGTCAGTCAGCCGCAGTACGGGACTCAGCCCGTTCATGGACAACTACGGATATCAGCCCCGGGCCCCTATGGATCTAGCCCCAATCCCCAACAAGACGAGGACCCACAAGAGAGCTGAGGATATGATCAGTGACCTACAGAACGTCCACGCCCAGGTTCAACAAAACCTAGAAAGGTCCAAGGCTAAATACAAAGAAACTGCTGACAGAAGTAGACGACTGGCAGAATTCCAGGAAGGAGATTTCGTCTGGGCTGTCCTGACGAGAGACAGATACCCGCACATGAGTACAGCAAGCTAGCCACACGGAAGATAGGGTCGTATGAGATTTTCGAGAAAATCAACACCAATGCCTACAGACTACAACTTCCCAGTCACCTCAACATTTCAGATGTTTTTAAAGTCAAACATCTTTGGCCTTATCACGGAGACAGTTCAGAGGAGGAGGACATGCAAAGTTCGAGGACGAATTCTCTCCTACCTGGGGAGGATGATGCAGACGGCATTGCAACAGAATACCTTAGGTTAGTTGGACCTAAGACCCGCGGAAGCATGCCCAAAAAATACAGCAAAAATGCACCATGTGCAGAGTATTCTAGCCCAGCCAAGCACGCTACTGTCCGGACGTCACCTCGACTAACTGAAGCCAAGCATCGTACTGAAGCTCAGGTCAGCTACCAACACAGCTCAGCAGCTCAGCAACCCAACTGAAGTGAACATCTGCCATGCAGCTCAGGTCGGCCGCCTAATCAGTTCAGCGGCCTGACGGTTCCCACGCTTCGCAGAAAGAGACACCATCTGGCCCCACCGAACTATTCCTTTTTACTTTCTTATTCCGGGTTAACACAACATGTTTAGGTTTTTTCCGTTCTTTTCCTTTTTGGGCCTAATCCGGGCGGCGACCCATGTTTGTACTTAGGGTTTGTTTCCTCTTTTGGTATTTTGGGGAAGGCTGTCCTATAAATAGGGCTCCCGTATGATTGTAAAAGGAGGTTGAATGAATTAAAGAAAAATTGAGTCAAGCATTGCTTGTTTCTCTCCCCCACTCCCCTTTCGGCATTCCCTTTGTGGAATCAACGATTCGGTTTGAAGCCGTGTTCTGGAAATTCGTGCGCGAGTTCAATAGGTCGCGAGCCTTGATTCTGGGTATTCGTGCGTCGAATCAACAAGTCGAGAAGAGAATCAACGGAGGTATTCCAGGTGAATCAATCCGGCATTCTGTTTATCCCCTTTATTTTGTTTTTCGTATAACTCCCGCTGCATCAACCAACAATACTCCTGTAAAAAGAGGGTTGGTTGAATGGTAAGGTGGAGTCAGTGGTATTAGTAACCTTCATGGCAAGAGGGGTTGAGCATGGTTTACAGTTGGTCATTCCAGCTTTGGATATGATATCCGTTGCATATTGTTTTTGTGACAGACAAATACCATTGGAAGTAGGAAGAACAGATATTCCCAAGAAGTAGGCCATAGGTCCAAGGTCCTTGATGGAGAAGGAAGATTGCATGTTGTTGATCAAATGGGTAATATATGTGGAGTTATTCCCAGTGAGCAAAATGTCATCCACATAAATAAGGAGAATGGTGATGGTGTCAGTGGTTTTTCTGACAAATAGAGAAGAGTCACAGTGGCTGTAGGAAAAACCTTGGCTGGATAACCAATTGTTGAAGGTAGAATACCATGCTCTATTGGCTTGTTTTAGCCCATAAATGGCTTTGTGAAGTTTGCACACACTGTTGGGCTGAGTGGTGGAGATGAAGCCAGGAGGTTGAGACATGTAGACTTCTTCATGGAGAATGCCATGTAAAAAGGCATTGGAGATATCAAGTTGTTTAATTGGCCAGTTGAAATGAAGAGCAATGTAGAGGAAAATTCTCACTGTAGGTTGTTTTGCAACAGGACTGAAGTCAATTCCTTCTTCCTGAAGATATCCTTTGGCTACCAGTCTTGCTTTATATCTCGCTATAGATCCATCAGCATTCCTTTTAACTTTATATACCCATTTACAGCCAATGACATTGTAAGAGGAACTAGGAGGAACAAGTGACCAAGTACCTTGTTGTTGCAATGTTTGGAACTCTTGGGACATAGCTTGGGTCCAGTGAGTTGAAGCCAAGGCTTTCTTTACATTCTTGGGTTCAGAAATAGGGGTGGGAGTGGTAAGAGTGGTATGCAGACGGGATATGGAAGTACTGTTTTTGGACCTGGTTTGCATTGAATGAGTGTTAGTAGATGTGACTTGAGTTTGAGATCTTCTACACATGGGATGAGAGGTTGGGATAGATGATGAAGATGGATGTAAAGACTTTTGAGAAGAAGGAGTTTCAGGGATAGAGGTGATAGGTGAAGATAGGTCTGGAGGTGAGGATAGGTTGTTGGGATCAGAAGTTGGTGTAGGTGCAGTGTGGGTAGTGGAATGGGAAGAATGACAAAACAATTGATGCAGTTGAGGTAAGGATGAAGAGGAATCAGAGGATTTATGAGTGAGGAAGGGGAATGTGTGTAACGACCTGATTTTCGGTGAACCCTTTTTAATTAAATTTGTTGATCTCAAAAAAAGAGAGAAGGAATCCAAGTTAATTCTTTTTTTGGTGTTTGATAATAATAGTTTTATTATTATTATTAAAAAAATAGGTAATTATAATAAGATAAGAAAAACGAAACAAAATAAATAATAAAACAATTAAAAAAATAAACTATAGCAAAAAAACAAAAGAGAGGAAACCCAAAAATATCCTAACCCTACCCCCCTTCAGCATTTCCCTCCCGTATACCCATAACCCCTTTGGCGCCTCCCCCCGTTCCCTTCCCCTTCTTCCCCGATGAGACTCCCACCCCGTTCCTCCATTTTTCTTTGCCGCGCGAGAGAGAGGGGGGGAGTGCGGCGGCAATGGCAGCAGGTGGTGCGGGCTGGTGGCGCACGGTGGAAGCATCGGGAGAGAGGGATGGTGGTTGGTGGTTGGCACAGGAGGGAGGTGGTGCAACAGCGGTGATATGGGTGGCGCAGCCGGCGGTTTGGACTGAGGAGAAGGCGGCTACGGGTGGTGGCGCTGGTGGAGGCGCGCAGAGGGACATAGAGGGCGGCACAGGTGGCGCAGGCGGCCGATGTGCGGCTGGTGGCGCGCGGTGGTGCGTAGGGCGGCGTGCGGTGTGCGGTGGTGCTCGGTGTAGGGCAGCGGTGCAGGGGACAGTCGCGATAGTGGTGGTGTGGACTGGCGGAGCTCCGTCGGCGCGGTGACGTGGTGGTCCGGGCTCGAATTCGCGGTTTGCGGCAGCAGCATTCCGGCGACTGTATGAGGTATACTTGATTTGTTCATTTTGTATTCGTGTAGGCGTATATGATTTCTGGTTGTGCGACGACTAGGTGCGCGATTGTAGATATACACTTAGCCAGATTATTGTTGTGTTTGCAGCGGCGACGGCGCAATGACTGTATGAGGTATATGCGATGCATTCGATTGTTGTGTACGAGTTTCTATATCTGCGAGATTATGATTTAGCTGTACCTGGTTGTGCGTGCAGGGTCGACTGCGATGATGGATATCTGATTGTGTTGCTTGATTGGCTGCAACAATGGAGCTTTGACCGTGTGGCTTTGTTGGTTGCGACGATGGCTTGCCGGTGGGTAAACTTCCTAACTCCTATTGAGTGTGTGTGTGTGTATGTGTGTACATATGAGAAGATTATATCGTCGTTTGCCATATATTTCACACATGCGACCTAGGATAGTCTAGGTGCGACGTAGATGACTTTGTAAGTGGCTTGGGTTATGATTATTCTCTTATACACCATAGTGACTTGATGGTTGGATATTTTGAGGACTTGTGCGATCGTTGGTGACACATGGAACTTGTGGATTGTGTCCCTTGGCTTATCCGAGGGTGAGTTCGGATTGGGTGAAACTTAACATGTTTAAAGTATCAAATAAATATCCAATATTAAGGATGTGCCCCCACGAGGGCTACTCGTGCTCAACCTTGAATCCATAACATGTAAATTATGAAATAAAAAAATAGGAATGACGACACACTTGTTGGATTACTAGCGATTGCTAGGAAATACTACATGAATAAATGATCTTATGCAATGATAGAATATTAAAGGAAAATGGTCTACAAGCCTTGGTTAGGTTTTGTAACATTGATAAAAGAAACGATGACTCACGAATGTAATTGATGACCATGGATAATATTGGATTGTTTCTATGCGGGAATGTACTTGATCTTTAGGGATTCCTGGCATAGTAAACTTGTGATAACGATCCGGGAATGCACTTGATCTTTAGGGATTCCCAAGATGATAAATTGTAACAATGATATGGGCTTTCTATATTGATATTCGGGAATGTACTTGATCTTTAGGGATTCCCGGGATGGTCGCTCCATCCACGACATTGTGCACAATGGGGGCTATGTGAGCCCTCCCAATGGACTTTGGGGAAGACGGATTAGGTTAGATAGTGTGCCAATGAGCAACTATGCTATACCTTGCCATATCAACGTTACAGTGACTCTTGGATGAATACAGAATGTACTTGATCTTTAGGGATTCCGGGATTCATACCAACTTAATAAACCGAGGATAAATTCGGAATGTACTTGATCTTTAGGGATTCCAGAATTTATCACAAATGATGAATAAATTGGATAAATACGAAATGTACTTGACCTTTAGGGATTTTGGAAATTTATCACCAATGGCGAATGAAACAAACGTGCGGAATATACTTGTAATGGAATTCTGGATATATCTCAAATGTGGAATGAATGAATCAAATGATAACTCAAACATATGACACCTTGGAAAGGAAGTAGAATAACATATGCACACTTATGTGAACTCTTGTCTAGTAGCCCCTTGGAACAAGATTGCAGACACTTGGTCTAATGGTCCCTCGAATAAATGAAAAAATCGTGTGTTGAAACGTGTATCGATATCAGAACAAATGGAATGAAAAGAAAGAAAGAAATATCTCAAATAACATAAGTTCTACAAGAACCCTAGACTTTACCACTTGCGAGGTTCTTGGAGTGAGATGATGAGGTATTATTCCTCATTACGCCTTGTAGAGGTTGTGACTGGACTTTAGGGTTGTCTTACCCTTGGAATTCTACTATCAGACTATTGTGTAGTTGCGTGGATTAGTCTTGCTAGACTTGGTAGGTTTTCTTCCCTTGACTTTAGGACTGGAACACAGAGGTATTGTTGGTACTTCACCTACGTCCACTATCACGTTCAGCTATGTTTACACCACTTGTGCCTTGGTTTCTATACTGCTTGAGGTAGTCACTGTAATTACTTACTGTTTGTGGACACTTAGGCACGCACCGCACATGCATGCTTGGTAGTAGTTAGGAGTTTTCTCACTGAGCTGTGGTTCACTCAGACCCTCTTTCTTTTCCTTTTTCTAGTCTGTGTTGCAGGGCTAGTCGGACTTGGAGTTGGAGTCAACTGCTGGATCTTCTCGGCTTAGCTATTCTAGCTCTCAGTGGTAGGCTTTCAGTTTCAGTTGTACTTTACTTTTCCGTTACAGTACTTTCAGTTATAGTACTTTCAGTTGTAGTTCCTTTACTTTGCACTTGCAATTCTTTCTGTTCTCAGTAGCAGTTGTAGTAGGCTTGTACTTGCACTTCTCTTCCGCTCTCTACTTTGTTGTACTTCTACTTAGTACTGTACTGTGATGTAATAAGAAACTCAACTGAATGTATCTGGATAGTAAGTAGTTGTATCCCCTGTTTATTATTAAAACTGTATTTCAAAAAAAAATGGTTTGAAAATCCAGGGCGTGACAATGTGTGTTCATCAAAGATGACATGTATGGATGTATAGATCTTATTGGTAGTGAGATCTAGGCATCTATACCCTTTATAGGAAGGGTGATAGCCAAGGAATACACAGGGAGTGAATCTGGGCTCAAGTTTATTGTGAGTGTATGGTTTTAGCCATGGATAACATAGGGATCCAAAAATTTTGAGAAAGGAATAATCTGGTGGTTTGTGGAATAGTTTTTCATAAGGGGAAGTGTTGTGTAGAGAAGAGTTGGGAAGTCTATTGATGACAAAGACAGTAGTGGCAATAGCTGCAAACCAGTAGGTAAGAGGGACACCAGATTTGTGTAGCATGGCAATAGTTGTTTCAACTATGTGCCTATGCTTCCTTTCAGCTACACCATTTTGGGGTGGTGTGTGTGGACAACTCATTTGGTGATGTATTCCATTGGTTTGAAGAAAGGATGTAAATCCATGACTAGTATATTCACCACCTCCATCAGTCCTTAAGATCTTGAGATTTACAGATAATTGTGTTTCAGTGAATTGTTTGAACTCTAAAAATTTAGAATGAACTTCACTCTTATAGTGAAGAGGGTAGATCCATGTGAATCTACTGAAATCATCAATAAAAAGCACATAAAACCTGTAACCAGAAATAGATGGAGTAAAGGGTCCCCAAACATCACTATGAATTAGTGATAAAGGTGCATTGCCAGTATGATTAGACAATACAAATGGTAATCTGTGATCTTTAGCAACACTACAGTTGGGACAAATGTCATTAAGTTTTTCATTTAGTACAGGAGTAGGAAATTTATTCAAAACACAAGATAGCTTTTGCTTGGATGGATGACCAAGCCTGTGATGCCAGATAGTGCTGGAGACAGCAGGAGCAGAGGCCATCTTGGATGCAAGGCATGTCTTGTGATGAGATTGATATGATGAAATCAAAGAGAGTTGATAGAGACCATGTCTGTGAAAGCCTTGTGCCAGAATTTTGTTAGTGCGTTTGTCCTGAATAAAGATAGAATTGGCATCAAAGGTTATAACACAGTCATGATCATGTGCTAGTTTGTGAACAGAGATGAGATTTGAGTTGATATAAGGGACATGGAGAATATTTTGCAGTGTTAGGGTGCCAGTAGGTGTGGTAAGTATACCTTGACCAGTGTGATGAATGGGGATGGTGGTCCCATTGCCAACAGTAACTTGGTCAGGTCCCTCATATGGATCGTACACTTGCAATTTGGCTAGATCATGAGTTATATGGTTTGTGGCTGCTGAATCAATGTACCAGGGATGATTACCATTGTCATCTGTGTGAGAGGAGGCAATGTAAGCCTGGTAAGGTTGAGATCCACTTGAAGAGCCTGTGGATCCTTGAGATGAGGACCTGTTTGTGTATGGTTGAAAGTCTGTGTTGGTCCTATGCCAGCATTCAACAGCAGTATGGTTAGGTTTTCCACATATTTGGCATATGATCTGTTGTGAAGAATTCTGCCAGTAGGCAGGCCTTCTGGCCTGATTCTGTGAGGTAGTGGAGTTTCTTCCCCTAGGATTTTAAAAGCTTCTTCCTCCTCTTCCTCTATGTGATCCTCTATAACCTTTGAACTGAGATTGATTGTTGTTCCTGTTGTCTTTAATGACAGAGAAAGCAGCATGAGGTTCCTTGATCTGTGATTGTTGAATCTTGGATTCATTATGTATAGATTCAGAACATAACAAAGATGATAGTTCTGCCATTGACATATGACCTCCCCTGTTTCTGATTGTGGTCTTGAATGCATCATTTTCTTCAGGTAAGCCATTAAGAGTGATCAAGATAAGATCCTCCTCATCAACATTTGCAGAAGACATAGATAGTTGGTCAGAAATCATGTTGATTTCTTGAAGATAATTCTCAATCGAGTTGGTCTTCTTGATATTGTTCAGTTTGTTTTTCAACAAATGAATGTGAGATCTGGAT
>NMUG010000733.1:0-20551 GCA_002855965.1 Monotropa hypopitys | reverse complement strand
GTCGGCAATACCACCGACGGGGTGCTCAATTTTGAGAATAATTGGCAACCGTATCGGCCATCTGGTATTGCTACCGAACGCCTACCTGATTTCGGCTCTTCCACCGACCCGTCGGCAATACCACCGACGAGGTGCTCAATTTTGAGGATAATTGGCAACCGTAGACAAAGTTTGTTTGATCAATAGAAAATTTTGATTAAGGCACTTCGGCCATTCGTTACAATCAGTGATAATATCTTGTTAAGTTCGTGGCATTCCAGGGCCTGGGTATTGCCATGCCGTCAATCCCCTCTAGTCTGTAAGCCCATGTACCCACTTGATCAGTGATTCGATACGGCCCTTCCCAATTAGGGCCAAGTTTTCCATCAGAGCTCTTTTTCTTGTTGCCGACGACCTTCCGGAGTACCAGGTCATCCTTCTTGAACGTTCTAGGACGCACCGACCGGTTGAAGGATTTGGCCATTCCTTGTTGATAAGATGCTATCCGAATTCTGGCCGAGTCCCTTCTTTCTTCGGCTAAGTCAAGGTCTTTTTCGATGGCTGAACTGTTGGCTTCTTCGTCGAAGGATTGAGTTCTGATGGTTGAAAGCCCGGACTCCAGCGAGATGACGGCTTCCATGTCGAAGGCCAGTGAGAAAGAGGTCTGACCAGTAGATCTTCTGAGCGTTGTTCGGTAGGCCCAGAGTACGCTGTGCAATTCTTCGGCCCATCTCCCTTTAGCAGCTTCAAGTCTCTTTTTGATGCCGTTGCCGACCGTTTTGTTTGAAGCTTCGGCCTGTCCGTTTCCCTGGGGGTAATGTGGCGTTAAGTTGTAGAATTTAATTATGTGCTCGTCACAGAAATTGGTGAATAGATCCCCGACAAACTGAGTGCCGTTGTCCGACACAAAGGCATAGGGCACGCCGAAGCGAGAGACTATGTTTCTCAAAGAGAACCTCCTCACGTCCTTATCTTCAATTGTGACCAATGGTTTGGCCTCGACCCACTTGGAAAAGTAGTCCGTGGCCGTTATGAGAAACTTGAATCCCCCTGGTGCCGTCAGCAGTTTTCCAACAATGTCCAAGCCGCACTGTGCGAACGGTCAAGGGCTGGTCAGAGGGGTGAGTTCTTCGGCGGGCTGTCGGATGATAGGAGAGAACCTTTGGCATGGGTCGCATTTCCTCACGAGTTGTTCGGCCTCCTCCATCATCTTCGGCCACCAGTAGCCCTGAGAGATTGCTCGATGGGCCAATGATCTCCCCCCTGTGTGTGCTCCACAGAACCCCTTCAGTCAATGTGGGGTGCACACAGAGAAGGTACGGCCCGAAGAACGATTTCTTGTAGAGTTTGCTGTCCGAAGATAACCAGTACCGAGCTGACTTATGGATGATTTTTTTTTGATAACTCAGGTGTCCGGGCCAGCTTACGCGCACCACGACTAGTCCTGAGGGAACCAATCCCAGCGCCAGCTACTGGGGGCCCCGCTTATAGCCAGAGCTTCGCTCTGTGCGGTATGGATGATTTGATGAGCGATCTTTTTATCCGTCGGCAGAGCTCCATTCTTTAGGTAAGCAACAATCGGATCGATCCAGCTCGGCCCCTGGTTGATGTAGAAAACCTGCCCTTCTACTGGCGGTTCAATACTTGGTCGGCTCAGACTCTGCACGCTTGTAGTTCTTTGCTCCCTTGCTTCTGCTGTCGACGCAACCCCTGCTAGTGCATCGGCGTATGTGTTTTGTTCCCTGCCGATCTGTTGGATGTGGATATTTGGAAACCCCAATATCATGTCCTTAGCTCTTTCCATGTACTTTCCCATTCGGTCGTCTCGACATTTATACTCGCCGGTAACTTGGTTGACGACCAACTGGGAGTCGCTGAAGACGGCCAGGCTATGGATCTTGAATTCTTCGACAGCGGCCAGTCCGGCAAGTAAGGCTTCGTATTCTGCCTCATTGTTGGAGGCACTGAAGTTGAGCCGAAGGGAGTGTTCGTGGATAAGGCCGTCGGGAGAGATTAGTACTATTCCAGCGCCGCTTCCACGGCTATTTGAGGCTCCATCTACAAATAACTTCCATGAATCTGCCATGACCCCCTGCTGAGCCTCTGACATACCCTGACCGTCGGCCTCCATCGTCTGAACATTGGGAGATGGGGGGTCCGGTCTGGGAGAATACTCTGCGATGAAGTCGGCGAGGATCTGTCCCTTGATGGCCGTCCTCGGCTGATACTTTACGTCAAAATTTGCCAACTCAACGGCCCATTTAGTTATCCTTCCAGACAGGTCGGCTCGGTGAAGGAGCGACCGTAGTGGGAACTCGGTCAGGACGTTGATGGTGTGGGCCTGAAAGTATTGTGCAAGCTTCCTGGAGGCAATGATTAGAGCGAATGCAAGCTTCTCGAGTGGAAGATACCTTGTCTCGGCGCCAATCAACGATTTGCTAGAAACGTAAACCGGTAGTTGCTCCTGTCCCTCTTGCCGTACTAATGCCGAGCTGACCGCATGCGGCGTGACGACCAGGTAGAGATAGAGCTCCTCACCTTCCTTTGGTTTTGCCAATAGTGGTGCCGACGAGAGGTATGCTTTTAGATTACCGAGCGCCTGCTTGCATTCATCGGTCCATTCAAAATGTCGGCGGCTATTCTTCCTGAGAACTTCATAAAATGGACGGCATTTATCTGAAGACTGACTTATGAATCGGTTGAGGGCTGCCGCCATGCCGGCCAACTTCTGGACTTCTTTCAGTGTTCTTGGGTCTTCCAGTCGTTGAATGGCAGATACCTGCAGTGGGTCGACCTCAATGCCCCGGCGTGTAACCAAGTATCCAAGGAATTTGCCAGAGCTAACGCCGAAGGCGCACTTTGAGGCGTTGAGGCGCAACTGATGCTTCTTGAGGACATCAAAAACGTGCTGGAGGTCACTCAGATGATGGCTCTCTACCTTGCTTTTGACCACCATGTCGTCGATGTAAGCTTCCACCGTACCTCCCAGCTCGGCACAGAACATTTTGGTTATCATCCGTTGGTAAGTTGCCCCGGCATTCTTTAGGCCGAACGGCATTACCCGGTAGCAGAATAGTCCACGGGGGGAGATGAAGGCTGTCTTCTCCTGGTCCGGACATAACATGGCTATCTGGTGGTAGCCCCGGTAGGCATCCATGAAACTCATTCTGGGATGCCTTGCCGTCGAGTCCACCAGCTGGTCTATCCTTGGCACATGGAAACTATCTTTTGGGCAAGCATCATTGAGGTTTCTGTAATCGACACAAACCCTCCATTTGCCATTTTTCTTCTTGACGACCAATGTATTCGCCAGCCAAGTGGGATAGTGAACCTCTCTGATGGCTTATGCTTCTTTTAGTCGGTCAACCTCTTCAATAACAGCGTCGGTGTGAGACACAGCCGATCGTCTGGGCTTCTGAACGACCGGCTTATGATCTGGCCGCACGTTGAGGTGATGGCTAATAAAGGAGGGATCAACGCCTGGCATCTCGTAAGGTGTCCAAGCAAATACTTCCAGGTTCTTTTTGAGCAGATCCACCATCTCAGCTCGCTCGGCGTCGGTTAGTGATGAACCGACGAGAAAGAAGCGTTCAGGATCATCGATGCTCAGAGGTACGGTCACAAGGTCTTCCACTGATTTGTCGGAAGCACTTGTACCGACGTCCTCAAGCATCGGCTGGTCTGGAACCTCCACCCATTGAATTTGTTCGGGAGTAACCTTTCCCTTGACGGCAGCGATGTAACATTGCTTGGCCGCCGTCTGATCTCCTCGGAGCTCTTCCACTCCCTTGCTGCCGATGTACTTGATGAACTGGTGATAGGTTGAGGCGACCCCTTTGATACCGTAGACCCAAGTCCGGCCCAAGATGGCATTGTAGGGAGATGGGACATCTACCACTACAAATTCTATGTTTGTGGTGACCGAGCCGACCAATACCGGGAGCACTATCTTGCCGAAAGGCCAGACAGATGCCGCATTGAATTCGACGAGAGGCACGTCGGTTGGCTCGAGGTCTGTCTCCTTGAACCCCAGCTTCTTGAAGAGGGGGTAATACATTACGTCAGCGGAACTGCCGAGATCCACCAGGATCCTCCGGACGTTGCATGGACCGATGCGGAGGGCCACGACCAAAGCGTCGTCGTGGGGGTGCTGTACCCTATCAGAGTCGCTATCAGAGAAGGAGAGAATATTTGGAGGTCACTCTGGGCTTCTTCGGTCCAGACTGGACTGTCATGACATCTGTTGTGGCCTTTTGCTTCAGTTCACGCGCAGTCTGTCCTCTCTGCTGCGGTCCACCATGCCATGGATCACGTTGATTGTTCTGATCTCTTCCTTCTGCTCATCATTCTCCGCGTCGGCCGCCGTCTTGGTGTTGTCGATGTACTCCTTCAGATGACCAGCCGTCACCATTTCCTCAAGGAAATCTTTGAACGCTCAGCAGCTGGCTGTCAGATGGCCCTTTTCTCTGTGGTAGGAACATCTGAATTTGTCGTTATGCTTCCTTGGAGCTCCCATCCGACGCTCCGGCCATCGAAACCAGAGCTCCTTCTCGATCTTCCGGATCAGAATGTAAAGTGGCTCCTTGAATACCATCGTGTGAGCGACAAATTCATAAGGCTTAGGGGCCCGTCGGTCTCCCGTTTGCACGGTATTTGCCTCCCTTCGCCTAGCCGTAGGGGCGCTACTCTGGTTGCCAGAGCGAGCTTCTGATTTGCTCCTCTCTTCTTTTGCTTCCTCCAGCTTGGCATGCAGCTCAATCCTGGCCATGCGCTCATTCATGGTGGCAGGAGGGAACAACATAAGATCTTCAAATTCTCGGCTAGTATGATCTAGCCCGAGCTTGAAGGAAGTAACATCTATCTTCTGGTCATACTCTTCAATTTCATTATAGAGATCCCAATACCGGGCTGCGTACTGACGCAGGGATTCAGACCTGGCTCGTCTGAGACCGAGTAGGGAATCCACCTCCTTCTTTGGCCGTGAACTGGTAACAAAACGGGCTAGGAAGACCGAAGAGAGGTCCCTCCACGAGGCAATGGACCCCTTCGGTAGTCGGTCGAACCAGAGAAGTCCAACATCCCCCAAGCTAGAGGGAAACATCTTACACATCAACGCGTCATCGTTGGAGTAGAGTGACATCATCTGTCGGTAGTGGACGAGATGAGTGTAGGAGTCGGTTTTTGGATCATACTTATTAAACTTGGGGGCTGAGAAGCCGACAGGAGGCCTTGCTCCCTCAATGTTAGGAGTGAATGGTGAGCACACCAATCTTTCGTGTCGGTCATCCTCCTGTTGTCGTGACCGTTGTGTCACTTCTTGCTCCGAATAATGGCTGCCTTTTTGACCATTGTGCCTACGGCATCTGGGGGGCGACCGTTCTCGATGCTGACGGTTCCTCTGAGCCGTTGGGACAGCGTTTGGGCCGAGACGATCAAACACAGGGGGCCTGTTGTTTGAGGCTGAGCGCTCATCCCTGTGCCGAGGAGGCGAGACCCTACGCCTGACGCGCCGGTTGTCGTCCCCCCTTCGGGCAGGGACTTCGTCTTCTCGTCTCCCCAGTCTATTCAGAACCGAGGGCCTTTCCTGGTCTGACCTGCTCCTGCTCTGAGAGGGCTCCTGGTAGTCTCGGACATCTTCGGCACGGCTGGGTGCCGGTGCTTCCTTCCTCTTTTCGGTGGCCTTGCGCAAGAGAGTCATCTTGTGCCTGAGAGCATCTATCTGCTCATCCCTCCGGCCCAAGTCTCCCTCCAACTTGCGGATGTACTGTCTCGTGGTAAGCTTGGCCGAGGGAGATGGACACTCGCTGGAGCGGATGCTTGCATCGGTACGAGTGCGTTCGGGAGTCCGGAGAGGAGAGTCTTCTGTTCGGACCACGATAAAGCTGCCCTGTCGGCCTGCACACCCTGATATTGTACGTGGAGATCCCGGAACACGGTCTTCGAGGAGGATTCGGCTGCGGACAAGGACCGTGCGTGTCAGACTGTAAAGGTTGCTGTCCCCGAGATATTACCGAAGCCCCAGGGTCTTGGGCCGACAGAGTATTATAGAACTCTACGGCCGGCCTGACCCCCGAGTGCTCGCTAGATCTTTCCTTCTTGTGCCAAATCCGGATCGACGTAAGGCTCATCTGGTCAGTCGGTCCCTTGTTATTTCTCTTCGGTTCCTACAGATATGTATTCTTCTCACAAGAAGGAATTATTTATAGACGGGATACAAAGGAAAATAAAGAAAGCAAAATCAAATCTAATTATTCTACCTACCTAATTTAATTTAATTACAATCTTCTTCCAATATTAACAAATATGCTACCATATACTGATTATTTCCAACAACTATAAATCATCTGTGGCATCAATTCATGATGTTTAGGTTGCGATAAACTAATTTCTTACCTTTCTGTAATCCTGGCCCAGTCCAGAATGGTTCAGGGAAATTTTTTCTCGAGGGTGAAATCCTGGCCATTCTATCTCATCTTTATCTTGGGGCTTTATTTATTTTTATATTTTTCATTGTCTTGTAAATCGTTTAACCAATATAGTGTTCACATGGAATGAGTTGATATGTTTTCCCCGAAAAAGTGGATACTTCAGTATTACGGACCATGTTAATGTTTTTCTAAGAGAGTGCAGTTAACATTTTGGGCGAAGTCTTAATTATTTTGGCCATGTTCAGTGGAACCAGTTTGTATAGCTGCCGTAAAATTGTTGTATGACTCGAAATGAAGGGAACTGGATGGGGAACTATGATTCTAAATGAAATAATTTGTTTTGTGTTTGGTTGACTAGGGATGGGGAGAAGATTGATCTTTACGGTTATGCTCACTGCACTGAGACAGATTGTATATGCAAATCTTCAAATGGGAACCTAAGCTTGCATGCAAATGGTAAAAGTTCACTGGTCAGATTAAGACTTCATTCAGGTTATTACCATGACCGATATGGAGATTTTGCAAAGGTTGTCTACCCATAGTTCGTTGGAAAAAAATGTTTCAAGTGTGTTATTCATCCTTCTTACCTAGAGCTTCTCATGAGGTCTATTCTGTTGGCAGGAGTATTTGCCTCATTTAGTCATAGCTCCAAACGCCGGAGTTGCTGCTTGCATGAGCTGGCTACCAACTATAGTATGTCATAGACCTCCTTATTATTATCATCATCATCTCTCTCTCTCTCTCTCTCCATATATATTGATAAGCTTTACTGGAAAGTGGTTGACTTTTTCGGAAATGTATTAGGCCCCTCCGGAAATGTGCTCAAGAGTTGAATACTGATAGGCTTTACAGGAAAAAAGTGGTAGACTTCACTGAAATTATGTTTGGCTGTACCGGAAATGTATATAAGAATTACAACGTGAAGAGGCAAATGAGAGAAATGATTACAGTAGAGAGAGAGAGATTGAATAGACCGAAGAGAGAAGTGAGAATTAGTTAATACAATTCCATGGCTTATCTGTTATCCCTCCCAACCTTATAGTTCCTTCTCCAACAGACTAAGCGAAAAAACAGAAATAACTAACTGCAATGCCGTTAGCAAATCAGTTACAATATGGACTTGCACCCCCTGAACTATTACAAGAATTATGAAGTTTATCATTACTTCTCACTTGAAAACAACCTTGTCCTCAAGTTTTAAAATGGGGAAACCTTTGATGCAAGTCATGCAAAGCCTCCCAGGTAGCATCCTCAGGTAGAGAGTTAGACCATCAGCACTAGAGAATAAGGCCTGTTATGCCTTTTCACCAATCTTCTGTTCAAAATGGCTATTGGCTCAAGCTGGATTTGACCATCATCCCCAACCAAAGGCAATTCTGACTGAACCACAACACCGTCAAGTTTTTTCTTCAACAAAGATACATGAAACACTGGATGGATCTTAGACCGAGGAGGAAGCTGCAGTTTATAGGCCACATGCCCATTTTTTGGATCACGTGGTAGGGACCAAGGTTTTTAGTAGCCAATTTAGCATTCCTCTTGAAAGCAACAGTGACCTGCCTTAGGGGTTGCATCTTGAGATATACCCAATCACCCACCTCAAACTCCCTCTCTGACCTGTGTTGATCTGCAAGTTGTTTCATTCGGTGTTGAGAAATTGCCAAATTCTTCTTAAGCAATCTAAGAATAGTAGATCGGTCCTGTAGTAAAGCATCAGTTTCTGCCACTATTGTCCCTCCAGGAACATAATGCATCAAGTTTGGAGGTGTTTGACCATACAAGGCCTCATATGGTGCGATTCCAGTGGAGATATGAAATGTGGTGTTATACCACCATCCAGCCATAGGAAGCCATTTGGCCCAAGCTGTTGGCCTGTCACTCGTGAGACATCTTAGGTAGTTCTCAACACACCTATTGACAACCTCAGTTTGCCCATCAGATTGAAGGTGGTAGACAATGCTTAGACATAAGGTTGTGCCCTGTAATTTGAATAACTTTTTCGAGAATTGACTGAAAAAATGGGATCTCGATTAGGAACTATGGAATTTGGAATGCCATGGAGCCTAAAGATATTGTCTAGAAATAGTTGAGCCACAATGGAAGCTGTATAGGGATGAGTGGTAGGGCCAAAAAATGGGCATACTTGCTTAACCGTTCCACAATCACCATAATTACAGTTTTATTATTAGAACTAGGTAACCCCTCAACAAAATCCATGGAAATGTCGCTCCAAACTCTGTCGGGAATAGGAAAAGGTTGGAGCAACCCTGGATACGCCATAGTTTCATTTTTATGCATCTGACAAATGTCACAACATGCCACAAATTGGAGCACAACTATATTCATTCCTTTCCAATAGAAGGCTTGTTTCAGCCTTTGATAGGTTCTTTCACCACCAGAGTGTCCCCCAGTTGGTGTTGCATGATGTTCATGAATGGGTTTCTGACGAAATATGGGATTGTTACCCACCACAAGTCTAGCTTTGTAATACAGCATGTGATGTTGCCAAGATAAATGAGAATGGCTGGTGGGTTCTGACTTTAATTCCTCAATTATTTTGTGCAAATCTGGGTCTTGCACCCAGCTTTCCTGCAGTTCTTCCACCCATTTACTTAGAACTACAGTTAAGGCTAGCAAATGCACCTCTTCTTCCACCCTTGATAGAGCATTTGCATCTATATTAGTTTTTCCAGATTTGTAGGAGTTCATAATCACATCCCATCAATTTAGTGAGCCACTTCTGTTGCATAAGGGTGGTCTGACCTCTCTGGTTCACAAGAATTTGAGGCTTTGATGATCAATCTTGATAAAAAACATCCTTCCCAATAGATTGTGCCTCCATTTGGTGACAACCATAACCACTGCCAAAAGCTCTTTCTCATAGACAAGGCCTTACTATAAATGGCTATAGGCTGCCCTTCCTGCATGAGTACAACCCCCATTCTTTTCCCTGAGGCATCACACTCTAAAACAAAAGGCTTAGTGTAGTAAGGTAGCTTTAGGACTGGAGTTGTGGTCGAGGCTCTTTTAAGTTGGTTGAAAGTAATTTCAGCCTCCTCAGACCACCCAAAAGCATCCTTTTTTAGAAACAAATTCAAGGGCTGGCTAATTTTCTCATAATCTTTGATGAGTCTCCTATAATACCAGTAAGTCCAAGAAATCCTCTCAAAGCTTTGATGGATTTTGGTCTAGGCCAATGAAGCATGATGTCAATCTTGGCAGGGTCAGCACCCACTCCTTGTTCATTAATCACATGACCCAAGTACTCCACCTGTTGTTTTCCAAAAGTACACTTGCTCATTTTGGCAAACAACTGATGTTCCCTCAACTTATCTAAGGGCAGTGTAACATGTTTCACATGGTCTGCCCATGAATTGCTAAAAAATGAGTATATCTTAAAAAAACACCCGTACAAATTGTCTTAAGTAAAGCCTAAACACATTGTTCATGAGGCTTTGGAAAGTAGAAGGGACATTAGTCAATCCAAAGAGCATGACTAAAAATTCATAGTGCCCTTCATGTGTTCTAAAGACTTTTTTTCTCATCTTTGGGATTCATCCTGATGTAGGACAAGGGCCTACATGTACCCTCAGTAGAGCTGCTGAACAGACCTTAGCCCTAGCCGAGCAACCTACCCCTTCTTTTCTTACAGCCGCACAACTTACACTCCTCGCCGAGCTTCCACCCCGCGCACCAGATGCCGAGCTGCCACACTCGCCGCACTGCCCCAAGGAATTTCAGCCCAACCCGGCTAGTCCAACTCGTACCAGTTTGGAATGGCAACCTACGTCAGCACGGCCTCAACAGCTGCACCCCAGCACGGCCTCAACAGCTGCACCCTAGCTCGGCCGCATTCCCGCAGAGCTACTGGAACGAGACCACACGGGGACCACCCGACATCCTTTGACAATTTCTGTTATTACTTTTCAGATTCTGTTAGGGAATTGTACATTTGTAATCATTTTACTTTTTCCTCTTTGTTTCTATTAGCCGCCACCCATTTTAGGGTTTTTTTTCCTTGTTTTCGTTAGTGGCTATATAAGCCAAGGGATGTACAAATCCATACACCTTTTGATAATTTGAAAACCCATTCCGAAAGTGAGCTCGTCTCCCTCTCGTCTCAGGTGAATTCCTGTGCATGTTAGGTGGATTCCTAACTCTTCTACCGGATTACGGTGCTAATCCGCTCATTCTCTTACAGATTACGGTGATAATCTGTCCGCTTCTACCGGATTTCATTCAAAATCCGTCCATCCTCCATCTCGGATTCAGTTTCCCTAAACCGTCCTTCACTTATCCATTTCCCATTCCGCTGTGTTCTGCGTCAGTTGGTATTAGAGCCTCTGTTACACGAAATCGCCACCCCCCCGCGATCCGCGGATCATTTACGTTCCGGATCGCCGTTTTTCGCGTTCCGAATTTTTCCTCTCTTTTTTCATTTTGGTCCTTCGTAAACAGTGCTTGCAACCTTTCACATGGCAAAGAAAACAATAACTTTTTCTACTTATCTACGAAAAATTTAATTTTCCTTAATTACTACTTATATACTTACAAAATAATTATTATAATAAGCAATTGGCGATCCGAAGAAGCCTACCCCTACCGTACCGCATTCCGGAGGGGCCGCGATCTGCGTTCCCGTTCCCGTTCCCGTTCCTCGTACCGCAGCGATCCGTGTTCCAGGTAACCTTGATCAGAGCCTACTTCCAATGGACGATGCTCCGGAAGACCGATCAGCCACAGTTGGAGATTTGCGAGTTGTTCGACAAGAAATGCGTGAACTACGCGAACTTGTTGAACGTCTCACCGGTGAGTTTGCTCGTGTTCAGGTTCGTCAAGAGCAGGCTCAGGTTTTCCCTGAACCTGTGGACTAGAATGGTGCACAAGCCAGAGTTCCGAGAAGGGTTCCTCATCAACACCCCATACCTGCAGCCTTATCTGACTCAGACAATGATGTTGATGAGAGGGTGCCAAACTATGGAGACCAGGAGAGACCCACAGAGAACAGAGACTACCGAATGAAGGTGGAGTTACCTTCATTTGATGGCTACGTGGACGTCGAAGGATTTCTTGACTGGTTGAGAGAGGTTGAATGTTTCTTCGATTACATGGGTATCGAAGAAGAGAAGAAGGTCAAGTTTGTGGCCTACCGTCTAAAGAGTGGCGCCTCAGCCTGGTGGGACCAGTTACAGATGTCCCGAGCACGGCAGAACAAGTCCCAGATACGTTTATGGCCGAGGATGAAGAAGCTGATGAAACAGAGGTTCTTACCTGCTAACTACGAGCAAATGCTGTTCCAGCAGTATCAGAACTGCAATCAGGGACTTAGGTCTGTCAGAGCCTACATGGAGGAGTTCTACAGGTTATCATCTCGTAATGACCTGGTAGAAAATAATAACCAACAGGTGGCTAGGTTTAACAATGGCCTACGCCTGCCTATCCAAGACCGAGTGGTGTTGCACCCGACCTTTACCTTCAATGAGGCTATTGAGCTAGCCCTACGGGTTGAAGCCCAACTGGACCGCATCAGCGCGGGAGGTCAGAAATTTAGCAGGACCACAGCAGGACAGTTGCCAGGTGGAAAGAGAGCTGCCAAGTCAGACTTATGGCAGCGCGGCCAGTGGAGGAGCAGCCGCAGGGAGTTCAAGTGTTAATCAACCAGCGCGTCAAAGCAGTAAACAGGTTGCCGCGCCCCAGAAGACCTCACCAAGCCCTTACACGCCATCCTCCCAGCCTATCAAGTATTACAGGTGTGGAGAGCCCGGTCACCGATCCAACAACTGCCCGAACAGACGAGTTACTAACCTTGCTCTACAAAGAGAGGAGGAAGAAGAGCTACTGGAGGCCCAGGCTCAAGTATTTGATGAAGAGGAGGTGGTGGAAACCGACGAGGGAGTGGTTTTAGTTGTTCGCAGATTGCTGTATTCTCCCAGGATAGAACCTGAGACTCAGAGGCACAACATCTTTCGCACTCGCTGCACAGTGGGACAGAGAGTGTGCGAGCTGATTATTGATGGAGGGAGCACCGACAACATAGTTTTCCGAACTATGGTGGATAAGCTTCAACTGAAGACTGAAGCTTATCCCAATCCGTACAAGATTGGTTGGATTAATGACGGTGGAGAGGTCAAGGTTAGTGAGCGCTGCACGGTAGAACTTTCCATTGGCCAGAAGTACAAGGTTGAGGTGATATGTGATGTGGTGGATATGTCATCTTGCCATTTGCTGCTAGGCAAGCCTTGGCAATTCGATGTTGGTTCTACCCACAATGGTCGTCTCAACACTTATTCTTTTATGCACCACGGGACCAAGATAACTTTGGTTCCCATAGGAGGACAGAAGCCTAGGGAGACCCGCACTGCCAACAAGACTCTATTAGTAGTACCGGAGTTGGGAAAAGAAGAACTGGAGGAACGAGAAGTGCACCTAGTGGTGGTGAAAGGAGAAGGTCCACAGCCGACCAACGTACCTGCCGAGTTGGAGCCCATTATTGAAGAGTTTAGCTCAGTCCTTTCAGCCGAGCTGCCAGATGGGCGCGGGACATTCAGCACCAGATAGACCTGATCCCAGGATCACGTCTCCCTAATTTACCGCACTACCGGATGAGTCCCGCAGAGCATGCCGAGATGCAGACCCAGATCGGTGAGTTAATCAGGAAGGGATTTCTCCAAGAAAGCATGAGCCCATGTGCAGTGCTCGCACTGCTCACACCAAAGAAGGATGGGAGTTGGAGAATGTGTGTTGACAGCCGAGCTATCAACAAGATTACTATCAAGTACCGTTTCCCCATTCCCCGACTTGAGGATATGTTGGATCAGCTAGCAGGAGCTACAATCTTTTCAAAGCTGGATCTGAAGAGTGGCTACCATTAGATCAGAATCCGTCCAGGAGATGAGTGGAAGACAGCCTTCAAGGCCAAAGATGGCCTATATGAGTGGCTTGTGATGCCATTTGGGTTGTCCAATGCCCCAAGCACATTTATGCGGCTTATGACCCAGGTATTCCGACCTCTTATTGGATCCTGTGTTGTTTATTTCGATGATATTCTGATCTATAGCCAAAGCCGACAAGCACATTACCAACACCTGAGAAAGGTCTTGGTACTGCTCAGAGACAACAGCCTTCACGTCAACTTAAAGAAATGCAGTTTCTTGACCAACAACCTAGTGTTCTTAGGCTTTGTGGTTAGCGCGGATGGTCTGACAGTTGATCAAGAGAAGGTCCGAGCTATTCAAGAATGACCAACACCCACATCCGCACACGATGTGAGGAGTTTCCATGGCTTGGCAACCTTCTACAGGAGATTCATCAAGAGTTTCAGCACAATTGCGGTGCCAATGACCGAGTGCCTTAAAAAGAAGCAATTTGAGTGGACCACTGATGCCGAGCAGAGCTTTGCCGAGCTCAAGGAAAAACTGTCTTCAGCACCAATCTTAGCCCTTCCAGACTTCAACAAGCTATTCGAAGTCCATACGGATGCCAACTACATTGGCATTGGAGCTGTCCTATCCCAGGAAGGCCGACCAGTGGCTTATTACAGTGAGAAGCTGAGTGAGGCAAGGAAGAACTGGACTGCTTACGAGCTGGAACTCTACGCAGTCATCCAAGCCCTGAGGGTTTGGGAGCACTACCTCATTCACCAGGAGTTCGTGCTACACACTGACAACAAGGCCTTGGAGTTCCTGAACAGCTCAGCTACCATTAACCGAAAGCACGCCAGATAGATTGCCCGTGTTCAAGCTTTCAAGTTTGTTTTAAAACACACCGCGGGAACCTCTAACCGAGCTGCTGATGCCCTGAGCCACAGAGCATCCCTTTTTGCTGTTGCCCGCACGGAACTAGTGGGATTTGATTTCCTCAAGGAGTTGTACGAGGAAGATGAAGATTTTCGGGATTTGTGGTCCCAATGCCAGCTCAACAAGACAGGATCGAAAGGATTCCTTATCCAAGAGGGATATTTATTCAAAGGAAACCAGCTGTGCATTCCCAAAACGTCATTACAGGAGTTGTTAATCAAAGAGGTTCACTGTGGGGGACTTGGAGGACACGTGGGCCGTGATAAGACTATCCAACAGTTGGAGGATAGGTATTATTGGCCCCAGCTCAAGCGAGATGTTGGTCGATTTATTCAGATGTGCTACATCTGCCAAACAGCTAAGGGCCAGACCCAGAACACTGGACTCTACACGCCATTATCTGTTCCCAAGGCACCATGGGAAGACCTGTCTATGGATTTCGTGCTTGGATTGCCCCGAACACAAAGAGCTGCAGATTCAATCATGGTTGTGGTTGATAGATTCTCAAAGATGGCACACTTTGTGGCCTGCAGAAAGACTCATGATGCCTCCAACATTGCCAATCTCTTCTTCAGAGAGATTGTTCGTCTGCACGGCGTACCCAAAACGATCACCTCAGACAGAGACAGTAAGTTCCTCAGCCACTTCTCGAGGACCTTGTGGGCTAAGTTCGATACCAGTCTCCAGTTCAGCAGCACTTGTCACCCACAAACGGACGACCAGACTGAGGTCGTCAACCGTACACTCGGCAACATGCTACGTTGCCTAGCTGGAGACAAGCCCAGGCAGTGGGACCTCCAGTTGCCCCAAGCTGAATTTGCATTCAACAACACCCTCAACAGATCCACATGCCACACTCCTTTCCAGGTTGTGTATCGTCATGTTCCTACCCATACTATGGATCTTGTTCCTTTACCTTCTCATCCAGGGTCTAGCTGAGCTGCCGAGTACCGAGCTGCGGAAGCTATCCGCACACTCGTTGACACTAAGACCAGACTGGAAGAATCCAACGCCAAGTATAAGTCCCAGGCCGACAAGCGCAGGAGAAAGAACACGTTCAAAGAGGGAGACCTGGTTATGGTTCATCTCTGCAAAGACAGGTTCCCAGTAGATACGTATGGAAAGCTGCAGATGAGAAGAGTGCGTCCTTGTAGAGTCCTCAGCCGGATCAACGACAATGCTTACAAGGTGGATCTTCCTGATGATTTACACATTTCGAACACCTTCAACGTTGGAGATTTGACCGATTATCACCCTCCAGAGCACTCAGAAAACTCGAGGACGAGTTCATCTTTGGTGGGGGAGCCTGATGTAGGACAAGGGCCTACATGTACCCTCAGTAGAGCTGTCGAGCAGACCTTAGTCCCAGCCGAGCAACCTACCCCTTCTTTTCTTGCAGCCGCACAACTTACACTCCTCGCCGAGCTTCCACCCCGCGCACCAGATGCCGAGCTGCCACACTCGCCGCACTGCCCCAAGGAATTTCTGCCCAGCCCGGCCAATCCAGCTCGTACCAGTTTGGAATGGCAACCTACGTCAGCACGGCCTCAACAGCTGCACCCCAGCTCGGCCGCATTCCCTCAGAGCTACTGGGACGAGACCACACGGGGACCACTCAACATCCTCTGACAATTTCTGTTATTACTTTTCAGATTCTGTTAGGGAATTATACATTTGTAATCATTTTACTTTTTCCTCTTTGTTTGTATTAGCCGCCACCCATTTTAGGGTTTTTCTTTTCCTTGTTTTCGTTAGTGGCTATATAAGCCAAGGGATGTACAAATTCATACACCTTTTGATAATTTGAAAACCCATTCCGAAAGTGAGCCCGTCTCCCTCTCGTCTCAGGTGGAGTCATGTGCAGGTTAGGTGGATTCCTAACTCTTCTACCGGATTACGGTGCTAATCCGCTCATTCCCTTACAGATTACGGTGATAATCTGTTCACTTCTACCGGATTTTATTCAAAATCCGTCCATCCTCCACCTCAGATTCAGTTTTCCTGAACCGGCCTTCACTTATTCATTTCCCATTCCGCTGCGTTCTGCGTCACATCCTAATTTGATGATAACATGACCTTAAATCCAGTTTGGAAAAGTATCTAGCTCCATGCATGTTAGACATATAATTTTGTATATTTGTGCCTTTATCTTCCATTTTTGTTATAGTTCTTTGTTTATTTTTTTCTATTTAGTTCATATTTGCGTTTAATGTATTTTTTAGTATTTACAAGTTTTTCCGTGTTAATTAGAAAGTTTTAAGATGAGCTAAGAAGCCCCTGAGACATTCCATGCCGTGAAGAATGTGTGCCAAGTCTTAAAGGATCATTCAAAGTCACCAAAAGTTGAGCCCCGAGCCAAATTATCCATCAAAAGAAGCTAAGAGCAAAAATCAAGGTCGCTAGTTACCGATAACCAACACCCAACATGGTTATCGGTAACCACACAAGAACAAAACCAGAGCCACGTGTTATCGGTAACGTGGCAAAGCCAGTTACCAGTAATCGGAGTTCTAATTGCAAAACCAGAGGCATACGTTACCGGTAACGTGCAAAGCCAGTTAACGGTAACCGGATTTAAAATTGTAGATCTTGAAGTATGCGTTACCGGTACGTTACCGGTAACCCCATGTGCGGAAAAGTTTGTTTGGAAACCAGGGTTAATAGATAAGGAAGCTTCGAATTTAAAATTGGGCCGGGATTTATGGGGGATATGTTGACTGATTGGTTGATATGTTTTTGGCATTCGAAATGTATTAGAAAGGATCTGAGATATGAAAGGGAGGAAACTTGATTATTATTTACTGATTGAGATTTTACGTTAAAAGGAGATGAGAGAGTTTTATTTTTTTTACGTTTTAGTTTTAGTTTTCTCTGTAGTTTAGGAAGTAGGGTTTACACAGTAGTTTGGTGGAGAGTAGTTGAGGAGAATATTTGATTTTACGTTTTTGAAGAGAAGAAGATCAGTAGGTTAGTTTCATTACGTTGATGTTGATGCTACAACCTTGGAAGAGATCATTGTCTAGATTAGTTTTTCTTGCGTTTTGATTGCGTTGACTGTTCCAAACTTCGTAAGTTTCATTAATTATTCAAGTATTTGTTTTCATTAGTTTGTTTGATTCAAATGGCATTCTATAAGTTCATTCTTCAATCTATTGCTTGTTTTTCCATTAGTATGAGAAGTTAAACCTCTTGGGGTTCAATCCGAGGGAAAACACCGAAAAGTATGAAGTAAATAATCTCTTGTTCTCATCAAAATATTTTTCACGATGAAATCTTCCAAGGGAGGACTCGATGTTTGCACGGAATCCCGACTTGTGTTTTAAAACTTATTTTCACGATGACATTTTCCGGAGTATGACTCGATGTTTGCACGGAGTCCGTCTCTGAGATTTATTAAAATATTTTTCACAAAGATATCTCCCGATAGAGGACTCGATGTTTGTACGGAATCTCGACTCGTGTTTAAAAATATGATTTCACAATGACATCTTCGGGGAATATACTCAATGTTTGCAAGGAGACATTTTCCGAGTTATAGAGAGATTATTTATAGAATACGTATACAATGTGGAACCAAAGATTGAATTCCTCTTTTATTCGATTGCTTTACAATCAAATTTTCATTAGTTGCATTCAATATAGTTTCGCTTCAATTCAGT
Source organism: Monotropa hypopitys (assembly GCA_002855965.1). Classification (NCBI taxonomy): domain Eukaryota; kingdom Viridiplantae; phylum Streptophyta; class Magnoliopsida; order Ericales; family Ericaceae; genus Monotropa; species Monotropa hypopitys. The sequence continues at coordinate 2,689 of NMUG010000733.1, read as the reverse complement.
TTTAATTAGGATTTCCACGTTCTTCATAGTTTTCAGTTAACTTTAATTAATCCGACTAGTCACTATGGATTCAACCCGATACTTTCCTATTTATTATGCTACAATCGACAATCTAATTCCTACGCTTGGGAAGAACAATTGTTCGAAGCGAAGCAATGCAACTCATCCAACAGCTCATCAATGATATGGATGTGAAATTTGTCTTTTATTGTGTCCTTGTTTAATGCCCTATAATCAATGCACATTCTCCAGGTGGGGTCTTTCTTTTTTACTAATAGCACAAGTGAAGAGAATGGAGACACATTGTGCCTAATTACTCCAGAGGTTAGCATCTCTGATAAGCTTTGACAGATGTCCATTGTCTAAGTTTGGTGAATTGCCCTGTAGCATCTTCATATACATTATCCCAAAATCTAAGGAGTAAAACCCTAGTAAATTCTCTCCAAGACCACAAGCCGTGGGATTTTTCATACTATCTATACCATTGCATAGCCTTTTCTTCCATGTGTAATAAGGCTATTCGATGTTTCTGGTTTTCATCAATCACATTCAACTCAAAATACTTTTCACACTTATATATCCAAACTGCTGGATCTTCCCCCCCCAAAGTTTGGAAGATCTAATTTTGGTTGAAAATTCCTTAACTGTCCTATGTTCTATGGAGGGTTTTGAAGAATTGGAGATGAAATTGATGATGATACCTTTTCTTGGATTTGATCATACTTTGCATTTAATGTAGTAATTATTACAATTGAGAAAACAAAAGTCTGAATTTGTATTGAATTGAATATACAAGGAGGATGTACATCTTTATATAGAGTTGGAAACAACTCTGTTAAGGAATGCTATACAAAAGGAAACAACTGTAATGGTAATGCTACACAAAAGGAAATATTTGACTAACATAAATAGAGGGATATGCAATCCCGAAAATAGAAAATAGAATATACAATATAATATTCTCACCCCCCTCAAACTCACGATGATTGTATAGAAATCAGAGAGTTTGTCCAATAAGAACTGGAAACGGGCATCAGTGTGAGTCTTGGTGAAGAAGTTAGCGAGCTGAAGATCTGAGGGAACAAATAGTAAAGAAAGAGTGTCAATTTAAAGATGATGCCGAGTGAGGTGACAGTCGATCTCAATATGCTTAGTACACTCATGAAAAATAGTATTATGAGCAATCTGAATGACACTTCTGTTGTCACAATAGAGAGGAGTAGGAGAAGATTGAGGAGCATCCAAGTCAAAAAGAAGCCAGTGAAGCCAGATAATCTCTGCGGTGGCATGAGCCATAGCACGATATTTAGCCTCAGCAGTAGAACGAGCAATAACAGATTGTTTCTTGCTACTCCAAGAAATGAGAGAGTCCCCAAGAAATACACATATGCCTGAAGTAGACTTTCGATCTATAATATCTATAGCCCAGTCAGTATCAGCATAAGCATGAAATTCTAATGAAGAAGTAGAGGACCTGTCACGACTCGTATTTTCCAAATTATATTTTCAGAATTTAATTCGTAATCCTAATTGATTCATGGATTCCTTGGATTATAGTGACGATTAGAGTTGGGTGTGAGACCCCTTGTTGGTCCATATATTTGGTTTGAATTCGATTCGGGGTGTTCCGGGAAGTCCCGGGAGGAGTTAGGGTCGAGGTTGAGTTTTATTTTCAAAGATTGCAGATTTCCCAGCATCGACCGGTCGAGCTTGCCGTTGCCGACCGGTCGTGGTATTCCAGTGAAGTTTTGTACCTGTCCGCGATCGGTCCCCCGAGCCGTTGTCAACCGATCGCGATATTTCAGAAGGGTTAATTATAGGGCCTCGATCGGTCGAGCTAGCCGTTGTCGACCGGTCTCCATGAGTAAAATTCCTGTCCGACAATTTTAATGAAGGGCATTTAGGTCTTTTCGCGTGGGGGACTATATATATGTTCTTGCCCACGATTTTTGTCATCTTCCCCACCATTTTGTCCTAGCCTCTCTCTACCTCCATAGAAGTTCTCTCTCCCTTCTCTCTAGAAATCCTCCCTCTTTCCAAGCTCAAATGGAGTTGAGCCTTTGGAGAAGGTTGATCACCTCGTCGAGATCTACACGATGATGAGCATATCTTCATGGGTTGTCAACCCTCACCTAGGGTTTTCTCCATGCTTTGAGCTTAAGGTAAGTATGTTTCTATCTTGTGTTTGTGTGGTTGTGTTAGGCCACCTAAATGATTTACAGGATTAAAAATCAAAGGTTTTCTCTAAAATCTATGTTTTGGAAATCATGAATTAACCATGTTTGATTAATTGAAATTGATGGCATTCTTGCATGGGAATTGAGTGTTCTTGGTGGATGTGAGGATGTGCGGTTGTCAATTTTATGCCTAGGACTTGTATTCGGATTTGTTGGAGTTTGATGGTGTTGGGGGCCGAACTATCAGGAGGCCGGAGCCACGACCTCCTCCAGGAGGACCACAGCTCAGATCAGCCAGCATGCGGCCAAATAGTTCTTAGCCGGCAATAGGGCCTCTTTGGGGCTCTCTCCGGCCCGGAGACTCATAGCCCAGAGGAGGAGCCTAGCCGAAGAGCCCAGCAGTCAAGGTCATGCGACCGAGCAGAGCGGGGCCGACGATAAGGCTCTCTCGGGATCACCTCTGTGCAGAGGTCTCTCAGCCCAGGACGGCCCGGCCAGCACCAAGCAGCGCC
>NMUG010000732.1:0-20552 GCA_002855965.1 Monotropa hypopitys | reverse complement strand
CACGGGTCTCACATTAATACATCTATATTATATATTGGTTCTAGGGTACTCTTTCTAAACTCATTAGGCATCCTTCTAGTCAGAATAATCTTGTTGAAGAGTTTTGTCAATCATATCACTCATATCTCCAAGGCTCTTCCATACCTCAATAGGGAAGCCTGATTTCATTCTTTTCAATGTGTTTGTCAGTTCATACTTTTGTACCCTGCGATAAAACATATACTCTTGACTCTCACTCCCACTCCCACTAGAAGTACCCAAATGATATTTGCTTAGGTTTTTCTCATACTTCTCATTCAATAGTTTGTCAAATTAGTTCTTCCATCTTTCCTTAATCGCCTCATCCTTCACTAATATCCTATAATCGTCATCTTTTATGCACTTAACTTAAGAGACATCTCTTGTTTTCTCTCTCTCTCCATTTTGCAAACTTATATATATATCATTTTCTCCATCCTTGTTATCTAGGTATAAAAATCCTCAAATGATCTCATTTTAACTTCCCCCACAGCTTTCTTGACATCCTTGCAAGCTTGTTTATAGCTATTATAATTGGCATCACTTCTATATTTTTGTCACTTCTTACAGAACTCTTATTTAGTTTTTACTATGGTCTGGACCGCATCATTCCACCACCAAGTCTCTTTCGAGATGGGGCATCTCCTTTCGACTCTTCAATAACTTCTTGTGATATTGTTCAATTGAGCCCACCATCGTGTTCCACATTTTCTCATTGATGCCATCAAAATTCCAACTTCTTTCATTTAACATCTTGTCTCTAAACAACTCTAACTTCTCCCCTCGTAGGCTCCACTATCTAGTTCGCAGATCTCTTCTTTCTTTCCTCATTCTCTATTGACATTCCAAACAAATATCTAAAACTATAAGCTTATGTTGTGACATCAAACACTCTCCAGGTATGACCTTGCAGTCTTTGCAAACTAAACAGTTTGCGCCTCTTACTAGGAAGTAGTCTATTTAGCTTCTTTTAAACTCGCTCTTATAAGTGATAAGATGTTCATCCCTCTTCCTAAATAAACTGTTCATTATCCTGAGCTCAAAAGTCACTGCAAAGTCTAAAATACTCTTCTCATCCTCATTTTGGGAGTCAAAACCAAAACCACCATGGACTGTTTCATACACTTGCTTAATGTGACCTAGATGTCCATTGAAATCACCACCTATAAATATTTTTTCTCCCAAAGGAATCTCATGCACCATCTCATCCATTTGATCCCAGAATTATCCTTTCGCATGATCATCCAAACTGACTTGAGGTGCATAAGCACTAATAACATTGACAATAATCTCTCCAATCACTAGTTTAACCAAAATAATTCTATCTCCTTTTCACAAGATCGTGCCATCATAATCCTTAAGGTGTTTCGCTATAACTACCGTCACTCCATTCCTATGTCTATTCTTTCCAATGTAATAAAGCTTATATCTGGTACTCTCTATTTCCTTAGTTTTCTCTCCAACCCACTTAGTCTCTTGTAAAAAATGATACTAGTTCTTCTTCTAATCATACAATCAACTAACTCTATGATTTTACCTGTTAGCGATCCTATATTCCAGCTAGCGAGGCTAAGCCTATTTTCCTATGCTAACTTCTTTAGATGTGAACCAAAAATACGCGAGAACCCTTGCTCATTTATCGCCGCACCCAGGCGCCGATGGTACGCCTCTATCAAATTTTTTGTTACACCCTGAGAAAGGTGCAATGCCCTTTGCATTTTTTTGAAGCACCACGAGGTTGGCACAACGCATCGCATAAAGGGAACGTCCTAGCATTAGTCGTATTTATAAATGGATTCATGTCATATGGATCTAACTGGGTTTTTTATGTGCTAGCTATCAGGTACCTAATACACAACCCTCCCCATTGAGCGTTTGGGTGGAAGAAGGATTGAAGACAGAATTAACCTTTGGCAATACGCACAAAGTGGTTGCTCTTATAAAACTCACTGAAACAGTGGTTCCTCAAAAACCGAGAAGCTAAAAAGACATTTTGTTATAGAATCATACCCCTAAATCGAAGTCAAAAGACATCAGAGAGTGTAATGTGACTACTTTCTTAGGTAAGTTGTCCAATTAGTTAATAATGTAGACGGAAGATGCTTAGAGACAATCCTACATGCTCTCTAATCTGATCTCAGGTATATCTTCATGAGCATAGTGTCGTTAGTTTAAGACACTAGTCAAGGACATGTGATTTTTTAACAAAAAATGGGTTTTTCCTTTTTGTGAAAGACAGAAAAGACAGGAATATTCATTGAGAGGCCCTAAAATTTCTAAATCCCTTCAAAACCTAGGAGACCTGGTTCCTTCATGTTGAGAAGAAAACGTGTTCTGTGAATGCATAGGAACTCGTTTGAGAGAACCACCTCTATTTGTTTTTTGCATAACAAACACACTTCACTGCATCTTGATCACTCACTGTGCATTGATTATTCAAGTGTTTGCATTTTCCCCTGCCTTGAAACAACATATCCAACTTGAAAAGGTGGAAATTGACTAGTTTGTGCCGAGTAAAGGGGGGTGAATAGGCCACTTTCTAAAGAAGGTTATCAATTTCTGACACAGTTATCAATTAATTAGCCTGGTTGAGATATGCTGAATAAATCATAAGATAGGCACAAGACACTGGGAAACAAGAGTTTACGCGACTCAAGACCGAACACTTGGAGCTCAAGACCGGACACTTGGAGCCTAACACTGGTTAATGTTTACTCAAGCAGTCTTCTACAAAATCTCCTTGCATTGCTCTTAACTTTGTATGTACTTTTCTTGATTCACGCATAGATCCCTGAACTCCTTGCGGTTCGATTGTATACTGGCGTAATGCAATCATTGTAAGAAATCTCAAAAGGATTTATCATGCAACTAGTTAATGGATTAAGCAAAACGATGCTCAAGAAAGCCTATGTTTTCTCTAGTCTTCTGCACAAGCTTTGAGTGGGACCTCTGCATTTGGGCAAAAAGTTTTTTGGGGTGGCAACTACCTCAAAGTGAAATGGGACTCAAATATGGCAACAAGACCAAACCTGGTGCAATTTGACCATGTATCCTACAAATACGCAACATGACATCCAAATAGACATGAGATTGTGACAGAGAGATGACGTCAATGCTAATCTAACCATTCCTAACATTCTCAAACTCAGAATCATTTCCAAAGCCCATTGCAATTTCAAGGCTTTTGTAGTGCAGAAACCGCCAACACTGCTTTACCTAAAACACCTCCCCCATATATGAATCCACATGACTCATATGGGCATCTCCAGCCATTCATCATCTCCAATCCATTTCTTTTTTTCTTTTTTTTTGGTGCATATCTCCAATCCATTTCAATTTACACAACTTCATATTTGGAAGAATAAACCATTCTTTTCCTTCTGAAAAATGTGTGATGGTAATTTATAAGAAAAAAAACTGGGTATTAAAGCTATGTAGCATGGACACAGACACGGTCACGAAGGGGGACACAAACACGAAAATTTTTAAAATTTGAGGACAAAGACAAGGCGGGGACACACCACAAGAATATATTATATTTTTAGAAAAAAAATCAAAAATGAACATCAATATGACAATACTACAAAACTCGGACATAGCACACACATATACACCGTAATGAAGCTATTTGTGTGTGTGTGTGCACGCACGCGCGTGCTTGCTTACAGAATAGGTTTCATGAAATAGAAGAAAAAGAAAGCAGAATTTATGGAGGAACACATTAATGTTGTTTCTTAACCTACTTCACCAGAATTGTATCATCATTATTCTCAATGACAGATTGAGGAAAATCTTTTCTAAAATACTTTCTCGAGTAATTTAACAAGTACTGTCACGCTTAATATGTGAACAATGACTGAACATTCTAACACCTAAACCAACAACTATATACATTAAGTATAATACGTATATACATACTGATATGGGATAGAGAGACAGTCGATATACAACAGATATGTGTACTCTATACATACAACAGATAGATTGCGAGAGAGTGGGCGACGGCAGATATACATACAAAAGATACTTACCGAATCCACTGACTCAGAGAGGAGAGACCATTGTCGTATGAGAGACGCCTAGAGATATAGAGATAGGGCAATGACGAGAAGAAGGCGATGTCGAAAGAGATCTGACGCGAGAGAAAGAGCAGACGAGAGAGACACAACTGTTGTAGGGATTCTCACTTCTGGAGTTGCTATAGCAATATGTGTGTGTTTACGTTTATTTCACTTTAAGGCCAAAAATATTAAAGTATTTCACATTTACCCCCAAAATAATTACACTTTCACCCATGCCGTGTCATTCCAAATTCAAGAATACGACTGATACGATTGATTGGTCTGTGCGCCTCTCTTATTACTTTTTTGTATTCCCTTGTTCTTTGGATACAATTCGATCCTTCTACGGCCAAATTTTAATTTGTGGAAAGCCTTCGATGGCTTCCCTCCGTATCGGATACGTGTCTGACACGTGTCCCAAACGTGCCCGGGCCAAACAAATCAAAAAATCAAAAAATAGGGACAGTCCACGTGGCATGTCCCATATGTTTTGAGTCGTGTCCCACGCATGTCCCCATGTCCCAAGTGTCTGACAAGAGTACGGCGACCATTTTGACGTGTCCGTGCTTCATAAATATTAAGTATGAGATACAACCTCGAACTGTTTAATACACTATCAGATACATAACCGTCCACACTTTCTTGGACTGGGCAATAATTTAGATAGATTAGAGACTGGTGATTATTCTTGAACTGCATTTAGAGCAATTCATGTATGAAAGCTGCTTTACCGTGTAGCAAATCTCAAAATGTAATGGTGGGGAAGGCACTGACATAGTAGTCGGTTGATCACAATAATGGCATGTTTTAGAAACTGCAAGAAACTTGTAACTGCAATAGAAGCTTCATTATAACTGCAGATGTACATTATGACCATTGACCGTTAAGCACACAGACCAGCAGGTCCGCGCTTCTATTAGGGGTCTGGCACAAGATTTCCCCTCAATGATCAATGACAAGTTCTCAAAACAAAGCAGACTAGATACATATGCAAAAAAAAGGAGGAGGAGGAGGAGAAGAAGACTTCAGTATCTATCATAATTAAGCTGTATCACCTTCTTTTCTGGAGCTTTTATTCCAAAAGCCTCACCCATCGCAAGTCGCTCACTAGATTCCTAACCAACACAAACCATAAAATTTAGGGGAAATGCGGACCTCTATAAGTATAATCAATGTAAGGAGTTTGAAATCAAACTGCTTCCACACCATATCAAGAAAGAATAAAGTCTAGTACAGCAAAAACATACTGGATGGAACTTCAAAAGGTTGTTGATGATGGTTAACCGAATTCTCTCCAAGAGATCAGGATCTTCAACTTTGCGCCCAGTTGCTCTAACACATAAATCAAGATTGTTAGATTTATAGTTTATTGTGGGTTTATTATTACTTTATGGTTTGGGCTTATTCTATATGGGCTGGCATAACACCTATGATCATTCGGTGTTTTGTCGTTCGTCTACCAATGATGTCATTGTTGTAATTGTGTATGTGGATGATATCATCTCTTGGAGTGATCAGATCGATATTGCAGTGTTGAAAACCTATCTTAGTCATTAGTTTCATACGAAAGACTTGGATACTCTCAAATACTTTATTGGCATTGAGGTGGCTCGTTCTAAGAAAGATATGTCTTTGTCCCAATGCAAGTATACTTTAGACTTGCTTTTCGAGACATGAATGTTGAGTTCTTGGCCAGTTGATACTCCTATGGATTCTCATGACACGCTTAATGCTGACGAGGAAGAGTTATTTGATGATGTGGGATAGTATAGACGATTGGTTGGCAAGCTTATTTATCTAACTGTTACACGGTCAGACATTACCTATGCAGTTAGTGTCATTAGCCAGTTTATGCAGACTCCTCGGAAACCCACTATGCCGGTTCTCTCTTATATTTTGCACTAGATAAAGGGTGCTCCTGATAAGGGTCTGTTGTACATAGAATCACAATTATTCACTGTCGTGGGCTTCATTGATGCTGACTGGGAAGGGAGTGCAAGTGATATGAGGTCTACATCGGGATATTGCACCTTTGTTGGTGGTAATCTTGTTACGTGATGTAGTAAGAAGCAAATTGTTGTGGCTCGTTCCAGTGCAGAGGTTGAGTACCGTGTTATGATCCATACAACTTTTAAGATGATTTGGGTGCAGTCTCTTCTTCGTGACATGGGGATTATGGTTCCTACTCCTATAGAGATGTTTTATGATAATCAGTCCGCCATTTACATTGCTAATAGTCACGTGTCTCATGAGCGTGCTAACCACATCGAGGTGGATTGTCATTTTGTTCGTCATTGGTTGACACAAAAGCGCGTCGTTACTCCTGATGTTCGGTCTGAAGATCAGTTACGTGATAATCTCACCAAACCCTTTGCTCGTGGTTCTTTATCTATTTTGTGTGGCAAGTTGGGCATGTTTGATCTCTATACTCCAGTTTGAGAGTGCTATTGGATTTATAGTTTATTGCGGTCTTATTAGTAGTTTATGGTTTGGGCCTATTCTATATGAGCTTAGTATGTAATTTAGGGTTCTTTTTCATCTTTAATATAAATACATTGGAGGTGAGACCAAGGGATCTCTCTCTCTATCTCTATCTCTATCTCTCTATCTCTCTATCTCTCTATCTCTCCCCTAAACTCTCACTAAAATCAATCCACAAATGTTTGGAAGTACAGGTTTAACCATGGGAAATTAAATTTCAGACCCAATCCACATTTAGGATTCAGCATAATTATGGCTCAAACTGAGCACACTGATAAACAGGTGCACATTTCCAAGATCAAGCACACATGCATTAAAGATCAATGAGAACATTACTTCTGTGACATTGTAAATCAAAGAAAGTTGCAAAACAGAATTTCTTCAAACATGAAATGCCTGAGTTTGTCTGAAAGCACTTTGTTTTTTAACATGATAGCACAAAACTTAGAGCATGTGCAGCGGATTCATCAGACTTGAGAAATAGCTTTTGATGCACCAAAAGCAATAAAAGAGGAAACTCGCTTATTGATAGTTTCCATATATGATGTCACTCAAATCAACAACTTGGTGATTCAACCATTGAAATTGAAAAGCCATTCTGCTAAACTATTCCTAGCAAGTGCATCCAAGACTAACTGTAAAGTTAGTTCTAAGCACCATAAAAAAATAAATCATGCTAAGAATAATTACTCACAATCGTGTAATGAAAAACTTTGTTTGTTTTGCTGAGCCCTCAGTAGTTACTGTTCCCTTTGCCACATCCAAGCCTAAATCTTTTAGTGCTTTCATCTGCCCAAGCAATTTAAGATAACACAACTTAATCCTAAATGAAGGTTGAATAACTAGAGAATAAATGTAAGGACCAGGAATTTCTAAAGTTTTCGGAATAATTTTGAAATCGTTTTAATAAAATTATTGTTGGAGGAAAATCATTTGAGGAATCGTTGTTGATTGAAATTTAAGGTGGTGGTCTTAGTATTGTTGTTGGAGTTGTTGTTTAGAGGTGACGTGGATGTGTGTTGAGGTTGCGGGAGTGTGCAGGAGACAAAATGGAAGAAAATGCATTTTGGTGAAACCGTTCGAGCGGTTTTCCCGATCGAGCAATTGGTCGGGAGGTTGTCGGTCAAATTCCACTAGTCAGAAAACTGCTCGATCGCTTTGCAAACCGATCGAGCGGTTTTGTCACGACAACAATTCTGTTTTTATGTTTTAAAGGGTTGGGACACCTCATAAATCTCATCTCTTTAGCCCATATCCAAAACCCTAACATGTTTCCTCTCACTTCTCTCTAAAATCTCAAGGTTTTGAGCAAGGTCCCAAGTCTCCCACCTTCATAAAAGTTGTAGATCGTGACGTTCTCTCTCTCTCCTCGTATCTTGAAATCCACCATTGGAAGAGTTCCGAGTTCAATGGTCTCTCTCTCTCAAGTAGGATTGTCTCTCCTTCTCCTATATATGTTTGTGCTTCTCCTATATATGTTTGTGCTAGGGATGTTATCATGAATCTATGCTTAGATTTGTAGGAGGTTTAGGGTCATAACTTGATTTTAAGAGTTTGAACTTAAAGTTTATCTTTGATTACTTGATTACCTAGTTTAATTAGATGTCCTTGTGTTCAACGAACATGTAGGAAACTTCTCTCTCAATTTTGTAAAAAATTGAAATGTGGAAAACTAGGGTTTTGACTAAGGTTGAGATATTGTGACTTTTTAATCTATTCCTTTTTATTTATGTCAAAATTGATGATGAATTCATAAAATTGAGAGGCACATGGGTGCGTGTTGGTATGATTGGGTACATATGTTGTGTTGCACTTATAAATTCATGTGGTTATTGTTAGAAAGAGAATTCCCTAACCTATGTGAATTGTTGAATTGAGATTGAAAGATTAATAATGAATGATGAATTGATAAGCATTTCGTTTTTGGTGTCAAATTTCGTTCTCGGGTAGATATCACCCAAGACATTGATCAATGGGGGAATAGTCGGCCCTTCTGACTAGTCGGAGAAGCCGATGAACTATACTGGTGATTAGGCGAAAGGCGACGTGTCGAGAAAATAACTCGATTGACCAAAATGTGAAATAAATCGTTAAGGAACATAAAATGTGTTGAAACTCTTATAATCGGATAGTTTATTGTTGTTGAAAGTTGATGTCGTTGGATCTCTTTGAGCATATTATATCATGCATCCATAGGGCTCCACGACACGTGCACAATACACTACAATCATATATAGTATTGGATACTTAGCGCGTGTTTGCTATAACCTATCATTTTCAGATACCGAGACGTAGTCGTATGTTGGAGGGCATGTTATGGATGAAGTGCATGTTTGGAGGATCTGAGAGAGTAGTTTATTAATCATTATTTTATCATCTTTTATCATGAAAATTTGTAACTCTTATTTTACTCATTTCGATTTTGGGGAAATGTACGATATTACTTCTGTGATGATGTAAACATATTTATGTTTCCGCTACTTAAACTATGATTTGGGAAAAGTTGTATTAATTCATGGAATGATCATTACACTTCATTTTAAAGGGAATGATATGGTAGTTGAAATATACTCATAATGCAAAGTATATGGAGAATTATGTATAAAATCCAGATCGTGACAATTTGATATCAAGGCTTTTGGTTTGAAAACCTAGGAACCATTGGGAGACAAGTCTCAATGGGTCTGATATTGCATGGGGGCATGACTTGCATGCATGTGTGCATATAATACATTGCATCAAGAAGTTGTGCATAGATGTGTCGTGGATTTTCGATCTCATTCATTGTTGTGGAGGGTTTTGATCCCATTTATTGTTATTGATGTTTTGATAGATCCTTTGGCGTATATGTCGTTGATCGAGCCCTTTTGTTCTTATTCAATTGTGTGGCTAGAATGCCTCCATGTCGTGTTATTGGTCGAGGCGGGGCTAATCGAGGTCGGGGCCGTTGGAATGCCCCAGTTATGAATGAGACTAGAACAAAGATTAATGATCAAACGAGGGTTGCACCTGATGATGTCGTGCAGGATGCACCCGTCCAAGAGGAGCTCATCGTTCCTAGCCGATTCGTTTGGGAATTGACGGTTGCCATGGTTGAGGCCAACCGAGGGTATAATGCTCCAATAGGTAATCCGGGAAACCATACTATAGAGGCGTTGCGAGAATTTCGCGAAATGGATCTGCCCAAGTTCAATGATGAGGGCGGTCCGATTGAAGCCAATCATTGGCTTCGAAATACGAAAGACTTTGGGGTGTAATAGAGGGTGATTTGCGGGTATCGTTTGCGATGTATCAGTTGACTGGCGAGGCCAACAAATGGTGAAGTGCTATTGTGGAAGCCAAGGGAGACGCTAGAAGGGCGGCTAGAGTGGCCAACCAACCGAATGGCAAGGATCCGATTGGGGTGATGACTTATGCCGGGTTTGAAACTATCTTTTAAGACCAATATTTCTCGGAGTCTTATCGTGATCATTTGAGAGATCAATTCGGGAAGCTGCATCAGGGAAATATGACTGTATCGCAATGCGCCATCAGGCTTCAAGCTCTTTCTTGCTTCGCGTCGGACTTGGTTAATTCGGAGAAAAGAAAATGCAAACTATTTGAGAAGGGTCTTCATTCGTCAGTCCAGATGCTAGCGTTGAGCTAGGGGATCCGTGAGTTTTCTTCTATGGTCGAGTGTGCGAGGGTGATCAAACCCAATAGGGATTTAGCACAGGAAGTGAGAATTTGGGAACTGAGGCAGTCTATGAAGCACGAACACGGACACGGATACGGATACGGGACACGGATTTTTCAAAAAAATAGAGACACGGACACAGATACGGACACGGACACGAGACACGGATTTTTCAAAAAAATAGAGACACGGACACAGCGGGGACACGGTAATTTTTTTAAATATTTATATAAAAATATATTTTTAAAAAGTACATTAATTTAACGAACAATCTGTTGGAGTGTAGACAACCTTCGATATTTTGGAGGACCTCTGGTGTAATTTCGGCTATAGGCCCGACCCTATATATTTGTACTCTTGTTCTTGGATTTCATAGTGGATTGGTGTGGCTCCCGTAGCATAGGGAGTTGTGGGTTGTTAAAAATCCTAACACAATCGAGAGAGGGATATATTTGTTTTACTAAATATATTATAATATATGACCTTTAAACCTAAAATATATAAGTTATTACAAAATTACCACCGAATTACCACCAAAACTACCCCCGCGTGTCCCCGGCGTGTCCCCGGCGTGTCCCCGGCGTGTCCCCGGCGTGTCCGACACGCATACAGCGACCCCGGAGGCGTGTCCGTGCTTCCGAGGAGGCAGCAACCTACCGGCACTCACTGTTCTAAAAGGCCTCGCCTAGGCCTTGCCTAGGCGCTAGACGGTAGTGGCCCACCTAGGTGCTGCCTATAGGTGCTAGGCGGTAGTGGTCCGTCACAACTAAGAAAAAATATCAAATATTTGATAACCAAATCAACCCAAAAAGCGCCTTAAGTCACAAATATTATATATTTATGAGCGCACTGGGGTTTAGCAGCGCACTAGGTTTAATAAGAAAAAGCAAATGGAGAATTAGTGATTCTCGTGAAGGCAGTAAGGGCCGAAGTTGCAGTCATTTAGGAGCGCACTAGAGTTTCCGTTCGGAGCCAAGCCGTATGATACAAGTGCAACCAAATGGGCCATTATCGTGCAGAGTGTCCGCAGAGTGCGGCCATATAGGCATTTGGCAAGGAACTGTCCGGTGAGGAGAGGTAATAATAGTGAATCCGGATTCGTTCAGCAACTAAGGACAGGGGAGGGCTGTAGTAAGCAGAGGGGTAAGCAGCAGTAGTTTCAGCTTGGACCAGTTTTGTCTGGACAAAGTTAACGAGTTGATAGGGGAGCGAGTTCTTCAGCATTGAGTCAGTCATCAGCTCAATGGAGGGAATACGATCGTGGTCTGACTACACATGGGAGACTGTTCGTCGTCACTGCTACCGTACCACCTACTACTTTTTAGTAGTCGGGCATCTGTTGTTTAAAGTACATTTCTGATTTTCAATTCATGGACTAATGTTATTATTGATTCGGGCGCATCTCGTTTATTCATAGTGGCATTATTTGCATGTGCATTGGGTTTGGAATTCAACGTTTTGTGTCCTCTTTTGTTAGTGGAGACTCCATTTGAAGGTAGAGTTCCTCTTGACCATATTTGTCGCGATTGCGAATCGACCATCTCTGATCAGCGATTTACCTTCGATTTTATCGTGATTGGCATGTTGGGGTTCGATCTTATCTTTGGCATAGATTGGTTGACCACATTCCACGCCACCACTGATTGTCACTGAAGGCAAGTGTATGTTCGCACTCCAGGAAATAATTGGGCTGGCTATATTATATTCAGCAAATTCATTTGTGCAATGGAGGCTTGACTAGGCCCTCCCGACAGGTCGGGAATATACTAGAAAAGTTACGGGTAGTCTAGCTGACGGGCTACTATCTAGGAAATAGCCGAAACCTAATAACTCTTTGTTGATATGTGATATTGTTTGTGATGGTCCTTTAATTTCATCAAGGTTGACATTGGACTCTATTGACTTCGTCAATGTGGAGGTGAAAGAACTAGATATATTAATTCCTTGTTTCTTCGTTATGGATGTGGTTGAAATTAATGAAATACCTCTTTTGATTTCGTCAAAGTTGAGCGTCTTTGGAAATTGTAATAAGTTTGGATTGAAAAGAAAAGAATGGTCTTGAGTCGAAAGGATTTTTTTAAAGTAAAATGAGATCCTCATGTATGCATACTTTATTTTCCTTGCACTAGCATGTACTCACCCCAATTTTAAAGATATTCGGATATATTATTCTCTACTAGTCTTTTGCCCAACCCTCTATTTTTTAGGTAGCGGATTCCTCCTTTGGCTTGGAGTTGGACTTTTCATATTTTCATTGCCCGGCATTGGAGTGTGGCACCATGGTAGTTGATAGGTCATTTTTTTCCTACCATTTATTGTATTTTCTTGCTCCATTTCCAGTTCTCACATGTAAAGGATTTTGTAAAATAAATTCATGCTAGTGGATGTGGATGTGCCAAATGTATTCCTTTCATTTGACATGTACTTATGGGAAACAAATATGGATGATAGTTATTTATCATTTTATTTATATCTTATATTGATTTCAAAAATGGTTTGAAAATCCAGGTTGTTACAGATTCTCTCTCCCTCTCCCATATATGTTTGCGTTGGGGATGTTGTTATCATGAATATATGCTTAGATTTGTTGCATTTGAGGTATTTGGGTCATAACTTGATTTTAAGATTTTGAGCATAAAGTTCATCTTTGATTTCTTGATTACCTAGTTTAATTAGAGATGCCATTGTGTTTAATGAACATCTAGGAAACTTTTTCCAATTTTGTAAAAAAACAAATGTGGAAAAACGGGTTTTGACTAAGGTTGAGAAAGTTGGGCTTTTGAGCATATTATTTAATTTATGTCAAATTGATGACGAATTCATGAAACTGAGACACAACACATGGGTCATGTTGGTATGATTGAGTATATATGTTGTGTTGCACTTATAAATTCATGTTGTTGGGTAATGTTAGGAAGAGAATTCCCAAACCTATGTGACTATGTGAGTTGTTGAATTGAGTTTGAAAGATGAATAATAAAGAATTGTTAAGCATTTCGTGTTTGGTGAAAATTAAGAATAAATTGAGTTGGGTTTTTTTCGCAAATTTCGTTCCCGAGAAGATATCATCCAAGACATTGATCAATGGAGAAATACCCAGCCCTCCCGACTAGTCGGGGAAATCGAGAAACTATATTAGTGATTAGTCGACGGGCAACTCACCGAGAAAATAACTCAATTGACCATAATGTGAAGTAAATGATGAGATGTTAATAAAATTCTTAATTTCGTTAAAGCATGGGTTAAGAGTGTGGAAACTCTTATAACATGATAGTTTATTGTTGTGGTTGAAAGTTGATGTCGCTGGATCTCTTTGAGCATATTATATCATGCATCTGTAAGCCTCCACGACACGTGCACATTACATTACACTCGTATATAGTATTGCATTGAGATTATTCTATTGGGAACGTGTTTGCTCAATCTATCATTTAGTAGATAAATATTTTGCTATGCAAAGTATATGGAAATCATGAACACTTTGTGTATTATTACCAAATATTAGACTTATACTCATCGTTTCCTTTTCTCATACACTCGTAAATGGGTACCAACTGGGCATTAATTTATTTATTTTAAAGTATATTGAGAATTATGTATAAAATCTAGGTCGTGAGAGTAAGCATAAGAAAAGATCATATAACATATCAAGGACTAGAAAAAAGGACCTTTTCAGGTAAATGGAATAAAATATATTATTATAAAAGGATATGTGATTTTTTTCAAAGAACTGTTGAAGTCACTTCACTGTGTCAATTAGAGCTCCAAGGCGATCTCCAAAGCTGACTTGCACAACCGTTGCATCAGAATCTGAATCTTGATCTATCATAACAATTGGCATTGGAACATAATCAGCATCCTGCTGAGACTTCTGAAACGGAAAAATAGGTAAACATTCTCATAATAACACGGGAGATACAATTACTGTACAGAAACAACAATACTACAGAGTACAGCAAAAGCTTTGTAAATTTGCTAATATCTAGCCATTAAGATATACAAAAATCTGATGGTCCGGGGTATTGCACTCTAAATAACAGGTGGTCCAACTTCAAACTTCAACAGGTTACAAAATAGTTGAGGCAACATATGAAGGCATCCAAATCCACAGGTAAAAGACTCTAGGCAGCCATGCCAGATAAATAATCCAACTCTGATATAGGTCCTTCTTAGGAAAAAAGAGGATGACGAAAGAATGGGATGCATTGATATTTTCCCTGCTCTGCAGCCAATGTCAGCTCCAAAAACAAAAGAAAAAATTAACAAAAATAGACAAGCACTTTACAGGATAAGGTTACGACAACAAAATAGCAGCTTAGCCAAAAGCTATCGTCCTACATAGCCTCTGTAAGTCCTACATTAAGTCAGAGGAACTACTAAAGCAGCCAAGGTCGTGCAAAGAACCCCGTAGATATAAATCATTTGCAGACAAAACTACACAAAAGGTAACGAGGAGATAACTTCGTCGTCAGGTGATTATGGACATGCATGCATTCATAGTCACACCTAGAACTTCCTAGAAAACTGTCAAAGCAGTAAGCAGTAAGCAGTAAGCAGTAAACTGACCAATGAGGTTGAACCCAATGAACCCACCCCATCGACAGAAGAATGCACAACAATGTTCCTACATAAAAGAAACCCATCATTGTAGACTGTGCAATGAAAGGATGCACACAACAAATTCTGTAGAAAGTGCAATGTTAGAAAATTAGGTTTTAAGAAAATTAGGTACTCGATGGAAGCAGAAAAGTTACAGAACTTCAGTTTCTTAAGAAACACAACATATCACTTGCATTGCATAACAACAATCGTGTGCATGCACAGATTGGGGCAGAATTTGAAATGTCAGTACATAAAACAATTTCTAAGTGTTCAATCAATGCTAGAAACCCAAAGGAAATATTTATATGATTGTTACACATATTGGGGCAGAATTTGAAATGTCAGTACATAAAACAATTTCTAAGTGTTCATCAAATGCTAGAAACTCAAAGGAAATATTTATATGATTGTTAATTTGTTACATAATCTTGGATAAAATTTGACCGCAAAGTATGTGAGGGTGCCCTCACATTTCATATACTCGACATTACTTTCTTCATATGGAGGCTATGTGGGACTTTGGTTCACACCCTATGCTCACTAGGCATCATTCTAACTTGCAAAACATAAAAAAAACATCCAACCCATCCTTGGTACTTCACCTCCAATTACAGTGTCCCGGGTATTTGCTAAAAGTCAATCTAAGACTAGCTAAGTACTTGTGGTAGGGTAAATCAGGATTTGTCACGTGTAAAGGACAAATCCAGATTCCCTGGGCATTTAGCTTGCAGGGCGGCATGCACCGTCCAGATATTTGATACAGAAAGTCACGTGTCATTAGTTTCCCGCACTACGGATCAGGTCAGTCCTGTACGGCGTAACATCCTGGTAGTGCGAAAAAAAGTTATACAGTGAGGCGCATGCAGATGAATCTATGATATAGTCAACCACATGCAAGTCAGCTCACCCGCACTGCGGATTAGGTCATCCTTGTGCGGCTCAATATCCCGGTAATGCGGGACGAAGTTAACCAACACGACAAATATACCAAGGACGTGTACAGGTGTTAATCGACCAGTGGATAGCGATTAACACACATGTCACGATTATTCACGCCTAAACGGATAGAATCTCGTTTCCTATGAATACGCGAAGTATTCAAATCTCAAAATGATAAGGGCGGTATCCAAGAAATGAACATTCGGAGATAATCATAGAACAAATCAGATTCGCCAAAGGATAGAAACGAGAAGTCCAAATCAGCTCCTGATTGCTAGCGAGAAGCTAGTAATCCGGAAGGGTTCCATAAAAGCAAAGGATCAACCCCACAGAAAAAATACATGCTAATTTGGCTCCAGAACTTCATTTGTGCTTTCATAGAGTTTTCTCTCGATCAAGGACTAACTTAGTCATCGGAGAGCCTTCCGGCCAACAGCGACGGGAGGTCCTCTAACACTTGTTTGTGAACGCAGATACAGGGGAGAGCATAACCAGATCAGCAGGAAGAACCAGATTAGTTCAGATAAGCAGTTCATCTACGGTAGTAACCAGCTCCAGATTTTACCCCCGCACAATTGCCACCGTCTGTGGGAAACTCACCCACAAAGGAAGAAGCAAACCAGATTCAGAACAAAGATCAGAACGAAGGAATGGCAATCAACGACAATGGAACCCCCATCATCGGAAAAGATGTTGGAGATGGGAGACGAACAGACACCACCCACTCCGACCCACCTCCAGCACCAAGGAAAGCCAGAAACACTCAGCCTCGCGTCCAGGGTAATCACGGAGGCGCTCCTAGCCTAATAGGGAATCACAAGGCCCCTGTTAGAGGCGCTAAGGGCCCACAGAGGACCCATGATGATTGTCCGGAGGATAGGACCTACGATAGCAGGGAGGGAGAGTACTTCCAGGAAGGAGACAGTCAGTCTCGTTCACGTTGCTCTCAATCTCCACCCAGATCCAAATCAATCAGAGACGATGATCTGGCCGAGATTATCAGATTGCAAAACCAGGCGATCAAACGCCTAGAAAGGGAAGTGGAAAGGTTGTCCAAACAACCTCAACAGCAATATGGGCCCATTGGTCACAAGCAACAACTACCAAGGGCCCCACAAGTAAGTCAAGACCGCAACGTCCGACCTCGCCTTTCCGAAAGCCAAAAGACAGTACCGGAAGGACAAGGGAGGACCCAGCAAAAAAGCAGGGGCAGAAGGGATCCACCCTGCCGCCGGGAATGGCGAAAGGTTGTCAGGGATCCCGCACAGCCCAACGAGTGTAACGACCTGCCCCCGCCCTGCACAATATTGTCCGCTTTAGCCGCCAAGTCCCAGTGGACTTCCCAAGGGGTTGCCCATCCTTGGACTAATCCACGACGAGCACGCTTAACTGGGAGGTTCCAATGGGCTTTGACGCCCGCACAGTTTTAAAAGGCCTTGTGCAATGTATGTTCATGATCTATTATTTATAGCACACAACTTACATTCACCAATCGATGTGGGACCCATTACCACCCACCACAATCTCCCCTACCTAGGACCATTATGTCCTTCCCGTAGACTCGTGATTCATCCTAGATGTCACAACGAGCACCGTAGCAGGACCCATAAACGTGCTCGAAGCGCTCACCAGGAGCATTCTGTGGATTCTGTGTGGGAGCTCAGGGATCAGCTCCGTCACAGGGCTCCCGTAGAGGAAATATGTCCAAAAAGACCAGCCTGCCCAGGTCCGGATAATTCCGTTCCAACCAATATCGACGACATAAGGGTGTGGCTCAATGAGCGTCTCAAGAGCCGGGGAACAGTCCTAGAGAATGCAAAAAGACAATCCAGCAGATCACGTCCACCCCGCTCTCTAGGGATATCAGTGATTACAAGATCCCAGAGGATTCAGTCTTCCCAACTTACAGAAGTATGATGGGAAGACACACCCGGTGGCCCATCTCAAGGACTAACAACAAGCTTTGATCCTGCATGAAGGAGACGAGAGTCTTTACTCCAAAATGTTTGCATCCAGTTTGGGCTTGACAGTGCTCAACTGGCATCACAGTCTGTCTCCGCGATCGATCTGTAGCTGGGAACAGTTAGCCGAGACGTTCGTTGGTAGGTTCATGACCAATCGTGTGACGTTGAGAAAACGATCTGATGAGACTCTTAGGGGATATGTCGGATGGTACGTGGATGCCTACAACAAAGTTGAGGACTGTACCGAGAAGCAGGTTGTATCCATGTTCAGGCTTGGCCTTTCTTTTGGTGAGAAACTGAGGGAATCCCTAACCCTGAACCCTGTTGAAACATTCCCAGAATTGATGGAAAGGGTGGAGCAGCATGCGAAATTGGAGGAGGAGACCCTCCAACGAAGCAGGACCCAGTGCCCCAAATCCCACCGAACACATGTAGTGGATACTGCCGGAAAGAAAAAGAACAATAAGAGAAAGGCGTCGCAGCAAACTCCTTCCGAGAATGGGGAGGGAGTTGAGGCCGCACTCCAGACCACCCTCGGGATGCCGAGAGCGGGACCAGAGGCCTTCAAGGCCATCAAAATGAAGTTCAACGTCCCCATTTTCAGGTTGGTCTACCCTCTGAAGAACGAGCCATTCTGGAGGTGGCATGCAAAATAGGGAAACCAGCTTGAATTGGAGGCCACATGGATCAAATACAGCTATCAAAGGAAGTTCGGATATATAACGAAGCAATGTCACCAGTATAAGCAATTCCTGGAGAAACTCGTGAAGGCAGGCCATTTGAAGTCGTTCATCAGATGAGGACATGTCTGCAATGGGAACTATCCACGTGATACATGGGGCCATCGAGCCGAGCTCCAAAAATGAATCCTGCGCTCAGAGGCGAAAGGAAGACCACGAGCACCGTGTGCTGCAGCTCAGGCAAAAGAGACTGAGGGACCAGAGCGGGGAGCCCAAACAGATCTCTTTCTCTGAAAAAGATCTGTATGGGGTGAGTTTCCCGCACGACGCATTGGTGATCACCTTGAACATCAACCGATTCGACATGGAGAGGATCTTAGTGGACCAGGGCAGTTTCACTGAGATCCCATATTTCCAAGCATACAAGAGGATGAGACTCTCTCAAGCCGAGCTCAAACCAACGCGAATTCCACTTATCGGCTTCAGTGCAGAGCCATTTTGGCCTTTGGGAGTTATCACTCTTCCAGTCCGCGCAAGAAGGGTGACCATGGACACAAAATTCCTAGTAGTAGACGTGTCATCAGCCTACAACGCCATCATTGGGTGCACATGAATGGACAGGATGGAGGCTATCTCATCCACCTACCACTAGATCATCAAATTCCCAGGGCCCAATGGGATTGAAAGTATCAAGGGAAACCAGAAGTCATCCAGAAACTACTTCATGGCTTTCATCAAAACCAGCCCTAATGCCGAGCAGGTAAAGTCCATTGAAGTGACGGACCAGTCTATCTTGGAGGATGTCGGAGTAGATCCTTCTGCCCGAGTGGTTGAAAACCTGAGAAAGGTTCCCGCCCATAATACTGACAAGGACAGGTATTTCCTAATTGGGGAAGAGCTCCCTAAAAAGGATGTCTCTGAGTTAGCACGAGTTTAAAAGGACTACATTGACATATTTGCTTGGACCCCGCAAGAAATGCCCGGGGTAGAGCCAAGTATAATATGTCATCGTCTGAACGTCGATCCATGCCACAAGCCAGTCATGCAGAAGAGAAGACCTCAGTCGCGCAACATTCAGAGGAAGTTATAGAGGAAGTTGATCGGCTCATACAGGCCAACACTATCAGGGAGGTCTACTATCCAGAGTGTCTCTTCAACACAATAGTGGTAAAGAAGAAGAATGGCACCTGGAGGGTCTGCGTCGACTCCACCAGCCTCAATAAGGCATGTCCCAAGAACAAATTTCTCATGCCTAAGATTGACCAATTGATGGATTCCACAACGGGATACAAACGAATGAGTTTTCTAGATGCCTATAGAAGGTATCACCAAATCGCTATGTATGAGCCCGACCAAGAGAACGCGTCTTTTATAACTCCTTTGGGGCTATACTGTTACAAGGTCATGTCTTTCGGCCTACGCAATGCTGGGGCAACATACGAGAGACTAGCAACACTAATGTTCAAGGACTTACTGGGAAAGAATATGGAAGTTTACATTGACGACATGGTGGTCAAGTCAAAGGAGACGGACTCCTACCTCATAGACCTTTGCCTCACCTTTCAGATACTCTGGGAGTTCAAACTCAAGCTGAATACGTCCAAGTGCGCTTTCGGGGTAAGTTTCAGCAAGTTCCTTGGGCACCTTGTAACCCAGAAAGGCATAGAGGACAATCCCGATCAGATCGTGGCACTGCAAAATCTCCAAAGTCCAAGAAAGATTAAGGAAGTGCAGTGACTGACTGGGATGGTTGTCGTGTTTAACCGGTTCATTAGCCGCTCATCGGACAAGTGCAGGCCTTCCAGGATATGAAAAAGTATCTTCTCGCACCACCGCTAATTGCTACACCAGAGCCACCTGGCAGTTTCAGAGCAGGCGGTAAGTGTCGTATTGATCAAACAATAAGAAGGGCAGCAAAAGTCGGTTTACTAAGTCAGCAAGACGTTACTAGATGCTGAGACCAGGTACCTCTCATTAGAGAAACTGATCTTGGCTTTGGTGATGACTTAAAGGAAGCTTCAGCATTACTTCCTAACTCATACGATTGAAGTACCAACCATCCATCCCATTGGATCTATTCCTGGGAAAGGCAGATCTGTCAGGAAGGGTTGCGGCTTGGTCCATTGAGCTT
>NMUG010000731.1:0-20555 GCA_002855965.1 Monotropa hypopitys | reverse complement strand
TTACAAGATCAAGACTCACTCTGATGGTTCTTTAGAGCGGTATAAAGCCCAATTAGTTGCTAAAGGGTTTTCTCAGGAATATGGAATTGATTATGAAGAGACTTTTGCTCTTGTTGCCAAAATGACCACTGTTCGCGTCTTAATCTCTATTGATGTTGTGAACCAGTGGCCTCTTTATCAGTTGGATGTAAAGAATGCCTTTCTCACTGGATTTCTCTCTAAAGAAGTGTATATGAGACCTCCTCTTGGCGTCTATCATCCCTCTGGTGTCGTTTGTTGCTTGCGTCGTGCTCTCTATGGTTTGAAACAGTCTCCTCGTACTTGGTATGCGAGATTTCAAGATGTTGCTCTCCGTATTAGCTTTCAGCCCAGTATGCATGATTCTGCTCTCTTTCTTCGGCGCACGTCTAGTGGTTTGGTTCTTCTCTTATTATATGTTGCCGACATGATCATTACTGGTTCTGACTCAGGTGCTATTAGTGACGTAAAACATCAACTCTTTCAGGAATTTGAGATGAAAGACTTGGGCCCTCTTCGGTATTTCCTTGGTATTGAAGTTGCTTCGTCTCCCAAGGGATATCTTCTGGGACAGTCTAAGTATGTTGTTGATATTCTTCACCGTGCTCATCTCAATGATACAAAAATGGTAGATACTCCCCTTGAGCTTCATGCCAAGTTTTCTGCTTCTGATGGTGTTCCTCTCGAGGATCCAACTGAATACTGTGAATTGGTGGGTTGCTTAGCTTATCTAACTGTTACTCGGCCAAATATTGCCTATGTTGTTCACATTGTTAGTCAATTTGTCTCTGCACCACGGACTACTCATTGGGCTGCTTTGTTACATATTCTCTGTTATCTTCGTGGTACTATTCATAAGTGTCTTTTACTTTCTTCAACATCAAGTTTGACTCTTCATGCTTATGCGGATGCTGATTGGGCTGGGGACATTAGTGACCGCAAATCAACATCCGGTCTTCGTGTTTTTCTGGGCAATTCTCTTGTCTCCGGGAAAAGCAAAAAGCAATCTGTTGTTGCTCGCTCCACCGCTGAAGTCGAATATCGTGACATGGTTTATGCTACGTCTGAAATTGTGTGGCTTCACTGGCTTTTGTTACATCACCCACGCCTCTTTATTGTGACAATAAAAATGCTATTCAGATAGCACACAACTCAGTCTTTAATGAAAGCACCAAACATATTGAAATTGATTGTCACTTCATTCGCCAGCATCTTCAATCCGGTATCATGACTTCATCCTTTGTCTCTTCTACACTACAGTTGGCCGATTTCTTCACAAAGACCCACATTGCTGCTCGTTTCCGCTTTCTCCTTAGCAAACTCTCTATGCTCTCTGTTATCACATACTGAGTTTGAGGGGGAATGTGAATGTATATTTTTGTAAATATCATTAGGATTTTAATTAAGATTTGATTAGGATTTGATTGGCTTTGATTAGGATTTGATTAGCCTAAATTTAGGGATTTGACTTATTTTTGTTTCCTTTTTTTAGCCCAAATTTTGGCTATATATTTTCCTCTTTGTACTCTTTGTAATTATAATATTATAAACATACAATTTATTTCTGATTTTCCGATTAACAAGTGGACCTCTCGATAAGTTTGTTTGGCGCACGGTATAAGGCTTTGGAAGGGAATTAGGAAAGGGCGGGTGAGTTCTCTAAGCATACTAGCATAAAAGTGGGGATTAGGAGAAAGGGTGAAATTTTTGAATTATTTTGGTGTGGTAGTGAACGTTTGAGGGATAAGCATCCGAGGAGGCGTAAAACAGGACAGTATGCATACACTTCCCACCCCACAGGCCCGATTAGGTGTAACTCGTCATTCTAAAAGGTCCAACAGACTACTGTCAAGAGATAAGATTTTTGTTTTAGATATGTCAAGGGAAGTTCCATCCCCTAAGGATTAACTTTCAGATCCCAAAGCCTTTTTGATAATTTGCTAATGCAAGGTTCAAACACAGAAACAATGTCCACTAATTCTTCAGATTTGGAGTTTTTTAAACATCCATCAATTAGAGCTCCAAATTTACCTCTTGAATCTTAATCAATGACCTCTATCCTTTACTAAATACAGCTATAAAGCAGCCACTTTTACCCGGATTTGTATCAGCAGACAACTGTAATGGTGCAAATTCATGAAATCAAACATCAGATACAATTACACATATTATGCATGAACACAGAAACAAAAGCTGTCCTCTGAGGACACACGAAAAAAGGGCAGGCAAACATCAGGTCCTTGGAGAGATAGAGAACTGAATATCAACTCTACATTATTGGATTCATATGCTGACAATACCATACATAAACACTAGGAGAAGCCATTTACACAACTTAAGTCTATAAGAAAAATCCAACTCTAGCCATAGCTACCAACTAAGAATTGCAGATCCACCGACTTCCATATTGCAACAACTATGTCAAAAACAATTACACTAAAACATACCGATCCTGTTTAAACTCCACATTAATATCATCAACACATAATGAAAAAAGCCATGAACGAGTTTAAATCTACTCATACAAAAACCAAAAATAAAAACACAGAATTCCCATCAACACAAAATTACCTCGATCAGATTCAGAAGCCTCATCTTACCACAGGCTTCTGCAAAAGAGCAGTCAAGTAAACCTCCCCATTCTTGACCCCACTGGAATCGCTCTTATTCGCCACTGCCCACTTCACCTTCTTATAACCCAACTTACAAATCAGAGGCCCATAAACCCCATCCAGATCCACCCCTTTGCTGAAAAATCTATCCAACCAGAAATAACCACCACTCCTCAAAACCCTATCAACGTCGTACAACAAGAACTCCATCGTCGCCACAGGAATCCACCGGTTAACGGCGCGACCGCACCGCACCAGATCCAAAACCCCGTCGAACACCGGCAGCCGCTGCTGAAGCGGAACGTGCAGCGGAACCAATCCTCTTGCCGCCGCCGCCTCGTTATACGGCGCCCCCAAATTCATTGTCGTTGTAATCACAGTCGCATTCAGAAGCTTCATTTGGGCGGCGAATGTACCGGTGCCCCCGCCTATGTCTAACCCTAGTCGAATTGAAGATTTCGAAATCTGGAGCAGTTGGGAAATTGGAAGATCCAGATCTGTCTTGTATATCAGAAATTTGTCCTTTTCGGAAATCATGTCGAATCCCAAATTGGAATATTTGGTCCATCTATTGGAAACGGGAGAGAATGGGTCCCAGAAGGGAGACGATGGGGGTTTAGGCGGGGACTGGGAGAAACAGCGGCGGCGGGGGAGGGGGTGGCAACCGCGTAAGATTAGGGTTTCGGCAAGATTGGTGGAGTCTAATGGGCAGACAGAGTAAGGGGAGTAGTTCATATACCGGTGGAGAAGCTCTGAGTGGTCGCGGCAGGCGGAGGCGAGCGGGGAGATGTCGGTGTAGATTAGGAGGTCAGAGGGGATAACGGATTTGGTGGGTTTAGTAGTGACGGTTGCGGCAGTCTCGGTGGTGGTGGATTGGAGGCGCGTGAGGTGGTTGATGGTGGCGCGTATAGTGTGGAGTTGGTGGAGGAGATGATCGGGGACAGGATGGGATGTGGGGGGCTTGGATTGGAGGGTGGAGGAGAGGTAGTAGACAGAGAAAATGTTGGCTGCAACCATTGCCAGTAGAAGTAGCATGTTGAGGCCCATCGTGAAACCCATTTTTTCCCGTGAGTTCTGGATTTTGTGCCTTTGTTCTGTTGTGAATTTTCAAGGGGCACGCCATTATGTACACACACAACAAAAATGATACACATGCAAAAACAAAATATAACAAATAGAAATAATAATGGAGAATAATTATTCATTATACAATACCCAATAATAAATTATCAGAAATCATGTGAATAATAATACTAGAATCAAATCAATAGATTTGAACATTACAAATTGTACATTTGATTCAAAGGTAAATAAATACATGATTATAAATACTCTCTTCCAAATCCTAAAATATCATAAAGTATCTCTATGAGTCAAGATGTATCATCATCATATATCATGTTAATTCTTATGTTGTGGACTCGATACCTAAAAATTATTGATTGAGTGATACTTCTAGTAAAAAGATTTATATTCAACTTGTGCTAATATAGTGAAACACATGAATTATATGAACAACTATTCATTTATTTGACCATGATCCCTTTCAACTTTATCATTTCGTTCATTTTCATTATTAGTTACCTTAATGAATTCAAGAATTTATATTAACAGGTCACTACTTTACAATATTATAATTTCTCCTTTTATCGTGTTTGTAGTATAGAAACTTCACTAGGTTATTTCCACAGGAAGAGGATGTCAACTATCTGTATAATTACTCGTATTTCTCAACCAGTCGAAAAGGCCCAGTCAAATTCTCATTGTGCAATGTCCTGTATGATATCCATCAAGGAAATGAATTTCCCAAAGTAATAGAATCTGATTCCATTCACTATCGTTTCAAGCCATTATGATTGTATCAATTCCAATTTTAATTTTATTTAGCCAATTTCAATGTTAGGGCAATCACATCCTAACCATGATTTCCAAATCGGACTTTAAGTGTGACACCCAATATGAATCTTTAGCCCACAAGAAGGACATAATGGTCCTGGGGGGGAGATTGTGGTAGGATGATTATGGGTCCCACATCGCTTGATGGATATAAGTTGTGTGCTATAAACATTAGATCACAAATCTACCTTGCACAAGACCTTTTAAAACACATGTGGGCGTCAAAACCCCATTGGAACTTTCCAGTTAAGCATGCTCGTCCTGGAGTAGTCCAAGGATGGGTGACCCCTTGGTAAGTCCACTGGGACTGGGCGGCCACAACTGATAATATTATACAGGACGCGTCGTTACATATGGTATCCGAGTCTGCACCAACCAGAAATGTGGGTTCAGAGGAGAATCTTTCTCCCACACGAGGCCGTGTGTTCCTAAGTGGGGGAGATTGTGACACCCAAGATGTAGCATCTCATTTCAATAATATCGAAATTGCTACGGAATAAAAAAAATATTTTCTCAACCATCTAACAAACTCAACATAAACCACAATTATGTCTCCAAACATAAACACAAACGGTATTTAAAGAACAATACATCAAGGACTTTCATTAATATAAAACCATGTGTCCCAATTTACAATCTCTCAAGAACAAAACTACCAACTAGTACTCTAAACATGAAGTTATAAACACTTCTCAATGCATAATAAACAAAACTGTAATAAAAAGGAAGATCATCCAAGATACGATGAGCCCCTCAATTGACTCCATTCAAGCCAAATTCATGTTATTCCATCGATTCCTCGTAGTGGACCGCTAAACCCTGTTACCTAATTTCCAAGCCAAAATAAGGAAATCAGAGTGTGACATATAGAATTTTAAGTTCCAAAGTAAGAAGGTTTTTATCAAAAGATTTGGTCGTAGCCCATCCTTTTAAAACTCATTTGGCTGAAGCTGATGTAGGGTTGGATAGAACTTGATAACGATCAAACCCTAACTGTATGAAACAGAAAGAATTACTTCTCTAATTCTTGTTGATTCAAAAGAATACTAAGATCAGAGGCAACAATCGTCGTTGATTACTGAAAATACCGAACAATTGGGAGAGAGTTGTGTGGAACACAAGTTGTTCATAAATTTCAAGCTATTTCAAAATGAAGGCATACATGTTCCTTAAGTACGAAAAGCAAATAAAACCCTAGTGGGCAAAAACAGTGTGGGCCGCACATAAAAACACAAGGAACCAAAAGCCCAAAACAAGCGGGCCAAAATAAACAGTAACAGAAGCTGTTTTTGAAGATCTTGTGCTGGGGGAAAATTTCATAGCGATTTTTCTAAACGTGTGCCACGTCGTTAACTTTCCAACGCCATATTATAATAGCCAATCGGAGTTATACAGACAAAGTTATGCATGTTTTACCAACAGGCCGTGTATAGCGACGATGACTTATCTCCAAGTAAGCATCAGCAATGCTATCGACATCATCCTCCCCAGGCTAAAAAGAATTCGCCCTCGAATTTGCCATCATGTCTTCTTCCTCAGAACTATCTCCACGGTATGGGATAAGATGCTTCACATTAAACATGTCAGATGTGTGGACATGGCTCGACAACTTCAACCTGTATGCATTAGCGTTAATTTTTTCAACGATCTCATATGGACCAATCTTTCGGGCTGCAAGCTTACTGTACTCATGTACTGGAAAACGGTCCCTGGTTAGGATAGCCTATACAAAATCTCTAACTTTGAACTCCAGTAAGCGTCTCTTTTTGTCAACAGCTTCCTTGTATTTGGCCGTCGACTTTTGCAAATTCTGCTGCACTCGCTGATGGATCTCCTGCAAACCAGTAATGAAATCCTCTGCCTTCTTGTGTACCCGCGTCAAGTCCTGAACAGGAGCTAGGTCGATGGGGGCTCGTGGCTGGTATGCATAGTTGGCAAAGAAAGGACTGAATCCAGAACTGCGATTCTCGGACCTATTGAAAGCGAACTCGGCTTGGTATAACTTTCGGTCCCATGACTTGAGGTTCTCTCCCACTAGACATCGCAGCAGGTTACCCAATGACATGTTCACCACCTCAGTCTAGCCATCTGTGTGTGGGTGATAAGAACTACTGAAATCCAACTTTGTGTTTGTCAGACGCCACAGGCGCCTCGAGAAGTGGCTAAGAAACATCGAGTCTCTGTCGGATACTATGGACGTTGGTAGTCCATGCAGTCGATAAACTTCACGGAAGTACAATTGTGCAATGTTAACAGCATCGTTGGTCTTCTTGCATCCAATAAAATGTACCATCTTGGTAAACCTGTCCACCACCACAAAAATGGAATCGTTTGAAGTCCAAGAACAAAATCCATGCTGACGCTCGTCCATGGTCCCTCTAGAATAGGCAGTGGCATGTATAACCCGGCGTTGGTTGATGTCCCTTTAGATACTTGACAGATCCTGTGCCCTTCAACAAATTTGGCTGAGTCACGTCACATGGAAGGCCAATAATAGGAATTGGCTAGCAGCTGATAAGTCTTGTCTCTCCCCATGTGCCCTTCATCATGCAGCTCCTTGATAATTTTGAGTCGCAAGCTACAGGATGGAACACACAGTTGGTTTCCTTTGAACAAGAAACTATCATGCACAACATAATCTGTCGGCCTTCCTGTCTCAACCTTTCGAATGATCGGGGCAAAAATGGAGTCAGCCCTCAGCACCTCCTGAAAAGTGTCAAATCCAACCACCTCGGCATGCAAAGTCCTTAGAAAGCAGGTGCGGCGGCTCAAAGCATCAGGGATCCTATTTTGGATTTTTGACTTGTGTTTGATCGAAAATGTGAACTGTTGTAGATAGGCAGCCCATCTTGCATGCCATGCTGAAAAAGCTTATCCTGGTTGTTGATATGTTTCAAAGCATCGTGGTCATAGAATAATACAAAATCACTTTGAGACAAGTAAGAATACCAATGTTTCAGCGACTGGATGATGGCATAGAACTCCACGTCATAAGTGCTATAATTCGCCCTGGCCCCGTGCAACTTCTCGCTAAAATATGCAATCGGCCGACCTTCTTGGCTAAGGACAGCGTCAATGCCCACCTTAGATGCATCACAATGCAACTCAAAAGGTTTGGAGAAGTCAGGTAGAGAGAGCTCAGGAGCAGTGGTCAATTTCTGCTTTATCTCCTCGAATGCTTCAGTTGTTGCTTCTGACCAAGTGAATTGTCCAGCTCGCATGCAATTTGTGACAGGAGCCATAATGGTACTAAAATTGGGAATAAACCGCCGATAGAAAGAAGCCAGACCATGAAAACTGCGAACATCATGAAGGTTCTTTGGAGTTGTCTAGTTGCGAACAGCTTCCACATTTGCCTCATCGACAGAAATCCCCGTGCTGGATACCACATATCCCAGAAATAACATGATGTCTGTCATGAATGAACACTTAGCAAGAGCATCAAAGAACTTTTCCTCATACAACAAACTCAGAACTTCTCGCAAATGTTATAGGTGTGTGGATCGATCAGGGCTATAAATCAGAATGTCGTCAAAATAGACCACCACAAACCTCCCAATGTATGGTCGAAAGAGCTCATTCATGACACGCAATAATGTGATGGGGGCATTGGATAACCCGAATGGCATGACCATCCACTCATAAAGACCCTCTCGAATTCGGATAACGATCAAACCATAACTGTATGAAACAGAAAGAATTCTTTCTCTAATTCTCGTTGATTCAAAAGAATACCAAGATCAGAGGCAACAATCGTCGTTGATTACTAAAAATACCGTACAATTGGGAGAGAGTTGTGTGGAACACAAGTTGTTCATAAAATTCAAGCTGCTTCAAAATGAAGGTATATATGTTCCTTAAGTACGAAAAGCAAATAAAACCCTAGTGGGCCAAAATAGTGTGGGCCGCACATAAAAACACAAGGAACCGAAAGCCCAAAACAAGCGGGTAAAAATAAACAGTAACAGAAGTAGTTTTTAAAGATCTTCTGCTGGGGTAAAATGGCATAGCGATTATCCTGAACGTGCGCCACGTCGTTAGCTTTCCAACGCCATATTATAATAGCCAATCGGAGTTATACAGACAAAGTTATGCCTGTTTTACCAACAGGTCGTGCATAGCAGCGATGACGTGTCTCCAAGTAAGCATCAGCAATGCTATCGGCATCATCCTCCCCAGGCTAAAAAGAATTCTCCCTCAAATTTTCCATCACGTCTTCCTCCTCAGAACTGTCTCCATGGTATGGGATAAGATGCTTCACATTAAACAAGTCAGATGTGTGGACATGGCTCGGCAACTTCAACCTGTATGCATTAGCGTTAATTTTTTCAACGATCTCATATGGACCAATCTTTCGGGCTGCAGGCTTACTGTACTCATGTACTAGAAAACAGTCCCTGGTTAGGATAGCCCATACAAAATCTCTAACATTGAACTCCAGTAAGCGTCTCTTTTTGTCAGCGGCTTCCTTGTAGTTGGCCGTCGACTTTTGCAAATTCTGCTGCACTCGTTGATGGATCTCCTGCAAACCAGTAATGAAATCCTCTGCCTTTTTGTGTACCCGCGTCAAGTCCTGAACAGGAGCTATGTCGATGGGGGCTCGTGGCTGGTATGCATAGTTGGCAAAGAAAGGACTGAATCCAGAAGTGCAATTCTCGGATCTATTGAAAGCGAACTCGGCTTGGTATAACTTTCGGTCCCATGACTTGAGGTTCTCTCCCACTAGACATCGCAGCACGTTACCCAATGACCTGTTCACCACCTCAGTCTGGCCATCTGTCTGTGAATAATAAGCACTAATGAAATCCAACTTTGTGTTTGTCAGACGCCACAGGCACCTCCAGAAGTGGCTAAGAAACTTTGAGTCCCTGTCGGATACTATGGACGTTGGTAGTCCATGCAATCGATAAACTTTACGGAAGTACAATTGTGCAATGTTAATAGCATCGTTGGTCTTCTTGTATCCAATAAAATGTACCATCTTGGTAAACCTGTCCACCACCACAAAAATAGAATCGTTTCCCCGCTGCGTACGTGGAAGTCCAAGAACAAAATTCACGCTGATGCTCTTCCATGGTCCCTCTAGAACAGGCAGTGGCATGTATAACCCGACGTTGGTTGCTGTAACTTTAGATACTTGACAGATCCTGTACCCTTCAACAAATTTGGCTGAGTCACGTCGCATGGAAGACCAATAATAGGAATTGGCTAGCAACTGATAAGTCTTGTCTCTCCCCATGTGCCCTTCATCATGCAGCTCCCTGATAATTTTGAGTTGCAAGCTACATGATGGAACACACAGTTGGTTTCCTTTGAACAAGAAACCATCATGCACAACATAATCTGTCCGCCTCCCTATCTCAACCTCCCGAATGATCGGGGCAAAAATGGAGTCAGTCCTCAGTACCTCCTGAAAAGTGTCAAATCCAACCACCTCGGCACGCAAAGTCCTTAGAAAGCAGGCGCGGCGGCTCAAAGCATCAGCCACCCTATTTTGGATTCTTGACTTGTGCTTGATCGAAAATGTGAACTGTTGTAGATAGGCAGCCCATCTTGCATGCCGTGCTGAAAGCTTATCCTGGCTGTTGATATGTTTCAAAGCATCGTGGTCAGAGAATAATACAAAATCACTTTGAGACAAGTAAGAATACCAATGTTTCAGCGACTGGATGATGGCATAGAACTCCACGTCATAAGTGCTATAATTCACCCTGGCCCCGTGCAACTTCTCGCTAAAATATGCAATCGGCCGACCTTCTTGGCTAAGGACAATGTCAATGCCCACCTTAGATGCATCACAATGCAACTCAAAAGGTTTGAGAAGTCAGGTAGAGAGAGCACAGGAGCAGTGGTCAATTTCTGCTTTATCTCCTCGAATGCTTCAGTTGCTGCTTCTAACAAAGTGAATTGTCCAGCTCGCATGCAATTTGTGACAGGAGCCATAATGGTACCAAAATTGGGAATAAACCGCCGATAGAAAGAAGCCAGACCATGAAAACTGAGAACATCATGAAGGTTCTTTGGAGTTGGCCAGTTGCGAACACTTTCCACCTTTGCCTCATCGACAGAAATCCCCGTGCTGGATACCACATATCCCAGAAATAACACGATGACTGTCATGAATGAACACTTAGCACGAGCAGCAAATAACTTTGCCTCGTGCAACAAACTCAGAACTTCTCGCAAATGTTGTAGGTGTGTGGATCGATCAGGGCTATAATTCAGAATGTCGTCAAAATAGACCACCACAAACCTCCCAATGTATGGTCGAAAGAGCTCATTCATGACACGCATGAATGTGATAGGGGCATTGGATAACCCGAATGGAATGACCATCCACTCATAAAGACCCTCTCGAATCTTGAAAGCAGACTTCCACTCGTCCCCTTCTCGAATTCGGATCTGATGATACCCACTCTTCAAATCCAGTTTAGTGAACACTACAGCACCACTCATTTGGTGCAGAAGATCATCAAGACGTGGAATTGGAAAGCGATACCTAGCAGTGATCTTGTTGATGGCCCTACTATCCACGCACATACGCCAAGATCCATCCTTTTTTGGAGTCAGAAGGGCAGGAACAACACAAGGGCTAAGACTCTCCCGAATGTATCCCCTGACCAACAACTCCTCAACTTGATGTCGAAGCTCCTCATGCTCCTTAGGACTCATACGGTAGTGGGGATGGTTAGGTAGAGCAGCCCCTGGAACCAAGTCAATCTGATGCTGAATATCACATAGGGGTGGCAAACCATGAGGTAACTCCTCCGGAAAGACACTGTTGAATTCATCAAGCAAATCCCTCACATTGTCTGGAATTTCGACATTCTGTTGTTGTTCCTTGACCACCAACAAATAGACTATGCCAGTGTCAGTCATCTCATCCAAAAAATGCTGCATGGATAATAAGTTTAGGTTCTTCTCAACCACTTTCCTTGTCCCTTCCTCCTTACATGGACACAGCACCACCTTCACGTTGTTAAACACAAAACTATATATGTTTTTCCGACCATCGTGTTGGACATCCATATCAAATTTCCACGGCCTCCCCAACAGGATATGACAGGCATCTATATCCACAACATCGCACCACAACCTGTCCTTATATGTTGAACCAATAGACAAGGAAACTAAACAGCATTTTGAAACAGTTACCTTCTTACCCTCCTGCAGCCAAGTAAGCTTGTAAGGAGTAGGATGCTCCTCCGTTGCAAGCCCCAACTTTCTGACCGCTTCCTCAGAAATGACATTCTCACAACTTCTAGAGACAATCACAAACTGACATACCCTTCCATCAACGGTGCATTTCGACTGAAAGATATTGTTCCTCAACCACCCGTCACCAGTAGTATCGCGTGGCGTGAGGTACGCTCTGCGAACCACCAATAGTGGCCCATCATCGCCAGCCACGTGCTCCTCCTCCAAAACTTCCTCCATAACCTCCTCACCCAGCTGCTCATCGATGGGATCTTCTATGTGTAGATCCAACTCCACCCTTACTACTCCTTCGTTGTCAATAAATAACCCCTGTCGTATGGCGGGTTTAGTGCAATCCACGAACCTGTGACTTGGCTTGCCACATTTGAAACAACGACCCGCACCTCCAGCCACGGATCTAATTGGATTCGGAACTGGGGCCTTAGATGAAATATCTTAGTGAATCATAAATCATGTTTTAGAGGATTTAGCCCTATTGGGTTGTCGTAGGACTTGTATGAATGAGTGGTTGGTCACACCGGGTCCTTTCAATTATCGTAGGTCTCTTGAAGGTTTGTGGACACCTAGTGTTTGATGAAATTACCCTTTGAATCGTAGGTCACATTGTAAAGGATTTACGGCCTTGGGTTATCGTATGATTAGTAAGGTTGAGTAGTAGAATGAATTTGGGTGGCGAACCTCGTTATTGGTCCCTTGGAGATTGTCGGGCACCACACGTTTGATGGTTTTACCCTTGCGGTGTATTAGTTGGGCAATTGGGTTAACAATACCCGTAGGTGCGTTGAGGACCAAATGGGCTATCTATATCCTTTCCCCTTGTGGACATCAAGGAGCATGTGGGCTCTCGATCTTCCCTTGGTGGCCTTGTTGCATCGTTATGTGGTTCGCCTTGGTTTCTCTTAGTACCGTAACGGTGGGGGATGTATTGATCTTGTTGGGTGTTGCCCTTGATTTCGTCAAGGAGGATTGGTGATTTGAGGAACTTAATAATGAACGCAATATATTCAATGAACGTCAAAGATGAGGGATGAATCCCAACCAACTCAAGAATAATGATTATGTGAGGAAAGATTGTTGTTTTCCGTGGAGTAGGGAGGATACCAACGATCGCAACGCAATTGGGCGGGCGAAGTTTCTTCAGGTTGGTATCTATCCGGGTTGAGGATGATTGTGGATGCCCTCCCTGCATTACGTCTTCCGTTGTGCGTAGAGTGCCAACTATCGCAGCGCAATTGGGCGGGCGACGTTTCTTTCTTGTTGGTACCTATCCGGGTTGAGGATGTTGTGATTGTCCTCCCCGCGGCACGTGTGTCGTTGTGCGTAGGATGCCATTTATCGCAGAGCAATTGGGCGGGCGATGTTTTCTCTTGTTGGAATCTATCCGGGTTTAGGATGTTTGTTGCTTCCCTACCCGCGACACTTTTTTGAGTGATTGATTAATAACGGAAATCTATCTCAATCATCAATATATTCCAAAGTTAAACCAGAATCAAATCCCTAATAATATCTTTGGGGTTAGAGGATTTTGGTGATGAGGTAGTGTTGAGATCTCGTGTTTGGATCCCTTGGGTCCTTCTAGTGAGTCTTGGAATTGGTCTCGTTCTCGTGGTGACGAGCGTGGTGGTTGCTGTTGGGTTTCACTTGGTTGTGTCTTTGGTGCTTGAGGGTGAGTTATGTTTCAATGTTGGTTGTTCGTTGGAGTCTTACACGGCTTTCACTGTCGGTGGCGTATTGGTGTTGGGTTGGTTTGAGGTTGTGTCAGACTCACTTGGTTTGGGTTTTCTTTCTCTCGTTTTGCCCCTTTTGTGTGGACACTTAGGCACGCACTCCCAGGTGCATGCTTAGTAGTAGTTAGGGATTTTCCTACTGAGCTGTTGTTTTCTCAGACCCTCTTTTCATTCTTTTTTCCAGGACTTGTTTGAAGGGCTTGTTGTGGTAGCGGACTTGGACATTGGTTTGCTACCGGATCCTTGGGAGCTCGCCACCTTGGTCCACCTTGCACTTCTTTTCCTTATACTTTCTTTCAGTTGCAGTAGCCTGTTGTGTATTTAGTCTTCCGCACTTTGTACTTCTTTTATGATTTCTTATTGTATCATATGCACTGTAATGGTTACTTCAACTGATATGTATCGAGATGGCAAGTGGTATGTTCCCAATTTACTAATTTGTAATTGTTTAAAAAAATGATTTGAAAATTTGGGGCGTGACAAGGAACTAGTGCACACACATGTTCACATGATAAATCTTCTTTGGAGTGGATCACTGGTTAGGAAATAAGAAGCCTCGCACACACAAATCACTTCTCACAGAATGTTTTTCTTCAAGGGTATCTTAGGGAGAAGACACTTATGACTAGTGGTTTCACACTTGGACACACATACTCTTAAATGGGTTTACCTTTCAGAGAGTGATGGATGCATTCACAAAGGTTTACACGGTGAGGAATTTAGGAGACGAGGAGGTGGTGGTTTCTCGGAGGGGAGTGTAATACCCGTATTTATTTCTATTTATTTAATTAGAATTATTATTTTTATTGAAGGATTAAAGGAGAGGAAATAATAGTGTAAAGGGATTTAGGAAAATTAATAAAGGTTTTATATAATAATAAAATATCCCTTAATGAATATATATATATATATATATATTAAGAATAGGGGTGTCATGCAAGGGTAATTAATCTGTTTAATGAAGGGCAATAGGGTCACAAGTAGTGAAAAACTAATTAGGGTGAATATAGAGTGGTTATACTCTCATTAGGGTTAAGGTTGTATTGAGTGGTGGCTAGAGAGTGATTAGAGAGAGAGGTAAATAATGAAGACCAAGGTTTTTGAAAGAGATCTCTTCTTCAAAGTTGTTCCTAACATCCTTGAGGTAAACTCCATGGTTATGGATTTTTAATTTTGTGCTTAATTTGGTCTAGATCAAAGGTTTTTCACTAATCACGATTAGTCACTGGATTTTTAGATCTACTTTGAAAAATCATGAATTAGGTGGGTTAGAATTGATTTTTGAAGCCCATATTTGAGTATGATTTGAGGATAGATGAGTATTACATCTTAGAGTAATTATTTTCTCTGATTTGTGGGCTAAAAATCGATTTATATGAGTTTTGATTAAGAAATACAGAAGTGGATTAGCAGTTTTTTAAGTTCTGTTGCTTTCTGTGTACTGACCGGTTCTGTTGCTTTCTGTGTACTGACCGGTATGCACACCGGTATACCGGCCGGTATACCGGGCGGCATACCAGATGCCATACCGTCCTTTGCCTGCTTGTCCCAAATTTTAATATAGAGATTTTATTCTAACCGGTGACCCACCGGTATACCGACTGGTATTCCAGGCGGCATGCCGGTTGTGTACGGGCCTTAGTAAATTTGACAGTGCCTTGGGATTTATATAAAAGACGAGGATTTCAGTAGTTGCAGAGGTTAAAAGAAGCTAGTAATTAATATTTAAGTATTTAACAAATATTAAGTCTTAAGAAGAATTCTTATATCCTTTTAAATGTATAACAGGAGACAAGCCAGAGTCTTCTAAGATGATCCAGTAGATTCGTTGTTGGTGCTTGCATATTATTGGTGAGTGTGTAGATTTCCTTCTTTTATAGAATTGTTGATTTACATGTTACATGTTAGATGGATGTAAAATGCTTGTTTGGAATCCCTGGGTCGAAATACATGTTCACATATCTTAATTGTTGTGGAGTTGGGGATTTATGTGGAACCTACTATGCATGTTCATATGATGGATGAATATATGTTTAGACTTGTGATAATTGATGCTTCAGTTGATGAATGTTCACATGCTTTACATTGAGTTTAAAGAGAATGTTTGATTAAATTCCTGGTTGGCAATATGTGTTGGCTTATCCTGATTGTTGTGTTTTTGAGGCTATTGGTGTAGCTTAAAATACATGTTCATATGATGGCTGAAAATGTATGTTTAGACTTGTGATAATTGATGCTTCTGTTGATGAATGTTCACATGCTTCACATTGAGTTTAAAGAGAATGTTTGATTAAATTCCTGGTTGGCAATATGTGCTGGCCTATCCTGATTGTTGTTGTGTTTTTGAGGCTATTGGTGTAACTTAAAATACATGTTCATATGATGGCTGAAAATGTATGTTTAGACTTGTGATAATTGTTGCTTCAGTTGATGTATGCTCACATGCTTCGCACTTAGTTTGTAGCGACCCGTATTTCAAAAAGGAATTTCCGGAATATCGATTCGTATTCTAAATTAGATTTAAAATCTAAATTTATTTTATCTTAAAATTTCAGTGTGATTTTAAGGTGGTTGACCCTAGATTATGATAGAGAAATTAATTACGAATCCAACGAGACTTGAATTACGTCAATCGGAGGTCGGACGAGAAAGTTATCGAATTTTTAAGTTTTCTTTAAAATTTTCTTCAGGCTGACTGGTACACGAAAATGTGTCGACCGGTCGGGAGCAAGCAGTGGGTTGTCATATAGGAGCCGACCGGTACACGTGATATGGTCGACCGGTCGAGATTAATAAGGGCTGCGACCGGTACACAGTATTTGGTCGATCGGTCGCCGGATTTCATAGAGTTGTCTGGAGAGCCGCGACCGGTATACGCTTTTTGGTCGACCGGTCGCCGCGTGTAAAAATCCTGTCCGAAAGTTAAATGAAGGCCTTTTGTGTCTTTGTAAGTGGAGGGGGTATATATGTGATGTGTGGCACGATTTTGGGGCATTTTGCCTTCTTCATCCCAACCCTAGAACCCCTTCTCTCTCTCTCTCTCTCTCTCTCTCTCTCTCTCTCTCTCTTCTCTCTCAAACTCTATTGAAGCCCTAGCTTCAAGCTTGGGTTTGGAGGCCATCCGGGCTTCGAATCAAGTTTCGTGAAGAAGAAAGCTTGCTCCCCTCGACGAAATCTATCTGACAACGTGTATATCGAATCGATCCTCCAAACTTTCAGGTAAGCCCAAATTTCTAAAGTGGTCATCTCGTGTTTTTGCCTTTGGAAACGTTGTTCCTAATATCGTGATCTATCCTTTGGCATGTATAGGTTCGCGAGTGGCGGAGTTTGGCGCGACTAGGATTTTCCTCCATCGGCGAGTTTGAGGTAAATATGTTACTATCTCGTGTATTTGTCAATATGTAGCTCACTAAAGATTTCTAAAATCAAGAATTTGACGATTTCATAAAAAGCCCCAAGTTTTGAATAAATGATTGTTTTCGCAAAATTGGTAAATTCGATTCGCATTCATGTATGTTCGAGTATCCTTGGTAGGATTAGAATGCAAGAGATTGTGAATTGGGTGGTGCGTATGACTAGACGATCATTCGAGGAAAATTGGATTGATTGGGAAATTGGTGGTTTTTGTTAGGATTGAGGATGTAGGATGCCCTCGCGACCTTGTATCGGTCTTAGTGAGCAACATTGTGGTAAGGGATGGCTAGTAGGCAAGTGTTCGTATGGTTTTTGTCATTGGGATAGCCCTGGTGCCATGGGCACCCTTGGTGTTCGATGAAATGTCTATGAGAGGCAATGGCTTGGAAATTGGTGAATTCGTCACCTTAGGTTAGGAAACTCGTTCCTAGACCTCGGATATATGTCATGGTCTTACTGGATGAACTCGTCATCCTTGGTTTAGGAACTCATCCCTCGTTAGCAAACTTGTTGCTCCTGTAGGGTGAACTCGTCACCCTTGAGTCAGGAACTCGTCCCTTGTGGAAAATTCGTTGCCCATGTTGGAGAATCCGTATCCTTCGACTCAAATGCTAAAATCTACCTAACCTACTTATATTAATCAACCAACAAACAATAACACAAAAGGACCTGGGTATTATTAGGCGATCAATTCGTGATCGTAGGACCAATTCGTGGTCACATATGTGTATAGGTTATGTCTTGAATTCGTTGAGACTATCTAGATCAATTCGTGATCTTCGAACCAATTCGTGGTCATTCGAGTGTGAGGTTGGTTCTTGAATTCGTTGAGACAACCTGAATCAATTCGTGATTCACTCGGGAGCTAGTCACCCCTTGAATTCGTCAAGGCAACTGTAAATCAATGAACGGCTTGATGATTTTCTGGTGATCCAAAACTAGCCCAAGGTTGACTGTAGGACCGACTCTGGAATTCGTTCAGGAGGTTTCGAATCCCTTGTGGCCTTTTCTAAAATGTTCCAAGCTGGGAGTTGAACCAACTAAAGTTCACGATAATAAATCCACCTACTTGTATTACCTATATATGAGTATATATAGAGGGAGTGAGAATACCCTTGGCATAGATTAGATGTGGACTTGTGGATCTTATTGTGGGTGGTTTTAGCCAACTCGTGGCTTTAGCAAGTGTGAGACATGGGAAATTCGTGGCACTGGATAGCTTGAGGCTTGGAGCCAAGTCGTGGCTTTTGTATCCGTTGTGTTCAGGCCAATGTGTGTGGCATTGGTGTGTTTTGATTTGAGATTAAGTTGGGAGATGAACTATTAGTTGGTAATGGACTATCGTAGAGAGTGTTGGTTGGCCTTGTCTAGGCAATATTCGGTTGTGTAGTAGCGGAACCCTTCGGGTAAGTACCTTGTAATACTTATGTGTGCCGAGGTAGAATTATAATGGTGGGGTGGCCTAGGGTAGTGGTCTTGGTGCTTGTTGGTGACTTCTTTCCGGTTGAGGTTGGATGGTTCAAATAGAAGGTTTATGGGTTCCGTTGTGATAGCTGGATAGATGCGAAGGGTTGAAGTCTTTCCATTGATGTGAGAATGTAATAGGTAAGTATGGTGTGACTACGTGACCTTGGGTTTAGACTTGTTGATCTTGGGAGTGAATGTTGGGAACATGCTTGGGATTGCATCGTAGGACTCACCCACCTTGCACATAATCACCATATTTTCATATACAGTTGATAGTCGCATATTTGCTGGGTCTTTATGACTCAACCTTTTTCCTACAGTTCTTTGCAGGGTTTGCAGGGTTGGATAGCTAGTAGCGGGGAGTTGGCTTAGGCTTGCTCCAGGTTCCTTTGTGTGAAGATCATCTCTTATTGTTCATTTATTTACTACAGTTTTCCCCTGCTTTTCCCCTTGTAGCCTACGGGCATTCACTTTTCTTTAAAGAGTTGTAAACAGTTTTGTTGGAAGCAAGTTTATAGAATCAAAGGATTGTTGTTATTTTATTTCCGCATGTTTTATAATTCGCGGCCCCTTGTTTGTGGTTTGGAAAATGGAAATAATTGTTAGTCTTTTATTCCATTTCAAAAAAAAATGGTTTGAAAATCCGGGGCGTGACATAGTTCAAGGATGCTGATGTTGATGATGTTACTACTTGCTTACGTTAATATGTGCAAGCATGATTCATTTACATGGATTGGTACGTTGGTGTGTTGAATTGATGATTGTTGTACATCCATGCATATTTCTTATATCACTATGTGGTGAC
The DNA here is from genome assembly GCA_002855965.1 of Monotropa hypopitys. Lineage (NCBI taxonomy): Eukaryota > Viridiplantae > Streptophyta > Magnoliopsida > Ericales > Ericaceae > Monotropa > Monotropa hypopitys. The sequence continues at coordinate 1,398 of NMUG010000731.1, read as the reverse complement.
GATTGGTGGAATCCTCGGCAACGGGCTTAGGGACCAGTAGATGCTTGGCAATGCAGCCCCAAGACGGTAGATGCCACTTCGTGAGGATTTATCCCCGGTAACGGGCTCAGGGGACAGTAGATGCTTGGTAATGCAGCCCTAAGATGGTAGATACCGCTTCGTGGAGATGGTGTTTTGTTTTCCGACTGCGGCATTGAGCAACAGTAGATGCTTGGCAATGTTGTCTCAATTGTTGTGTCTGCCATTGATGGAATACTTGGGCTTGATTTATTTGGCCTATGCTATTGGGTTTGATGGTATCACCCTTAGCTTTTTGGTGTGTTGGTGGTGGTGTATGGAAACTTCCCAAAGATCTGAAAAAGAGATACATTTTCATAACATTCATGTGCATTGGTATTATTTACTCTTCTGTTGAGGACTACTTTAGGGGAGAGGCACAACCCCTTCATTACTTGTTTTTACTTGATGTACCCTGCTAATCACTTTTCTATAATGATTGTAAATCTGACACTCTTGGATATTGTTGCCTTTTTTGTGTTGTGTCATTTTATCCATATAAGGAGACTTAGTGATTTCATTTCCATTCTTTCAGGACTCTATTCAGCAGGAGTCATATTGTTTCAGCTTGTCGTACTTCTTCCTCTTTTGTAGTAGTGAGAGGTTGTGGGATTATTTTATATCCAGACTTTTAGTTTCTTACAGTAGACTACTTCTTTTATTTTTTGGGACCTTGTTCTGGTTCATGTTTTAGTTGTCACACTTGGTACTTTTAGTTGTTGGAGTTTATGCTTAGTACTTACTTTATTCCGCTATGTATTTAATTTAAAAGAAGAAGAAAATTATTGTGTTGGAAAATAAGGTATAGTTCCCCCCCTCTTGATTAGATGTTGTTTAAGTCGCGATTCGTAGCCAGATTCCATTATTTTTCTGGTAATCTGGGACGGGTCGTGACAGCTTGGTATCAGAGCCATAGGTTATAAGATTCTTGGAACAAGTGTGACATATGATGTTGAGTCTTTTGAGGTGAGTGATAGGTGGAGTTAGTTTGTTTTACTCTTTCGGAAATCATTGTGTGTGTTACTTTGGCATCCGATGAACTACCTTGCAATCTGGTTTGAAAATCGCCTGATCAACGAATTTTCAAATGAGAGGTATTGGGAAGTTAGTCGTAAAAGCACAATTGTACCGGAATCCTGTGTCTAGAACGATGTATAGGTGAACGATGGCAATGAACCCTTAGGTGTTAGATTTAGTTATGCAACTCTTTGTTTGATAATTATGCATGGTTGGTGATATATGATGAAAAGTTGTGCTTAATATATATATATATATATATATTTGTTGATGAATCAGGAGTGAGATGGAAAATGTTGAGGATGTTGCTTCGACCGGTTCAGT
>NMUG010000730.1:0-20568 GCA_002855965.1 Monotropa hypopitys | reverse complement strand
GCTGGGGACACTGAGAACGATAATGCCCTTCCTGATTGCAGTGATGACAAATAATGTGGCTCCTAGGTAGATCTCCCGTGACACCAATACTAATGATGGACTGAGAATCCTGCTGACCACGAGAATGAGAATGATGAAATAAAAGACTACCGACGAGGCTCCCACACTCTGACTTATTTCTCTTTTTCCTTGCAAATAGGCTCAATAGCCCTGACACATTCCAACATAGTGGCAAATGAACGAATACACTGCCCTACGATGAGTCTCTGAATGGAAAGACGAAGACCCCACTCGAATCTCTTGCACTTGTGATCCTATGAACTGACCAACTCAAAAGCAAAATGAGACAAAGACTGAAATTTGATCGCATACTGAGAAATTGTCATGTCGTCCTACTGCAACAACTCAAACTGCATCCTCAACTGCTCGCGAAAAGATTTTTGGAAGTACTGATCCTCAAAGGTGGAAATAAACTGCTCCCATGACATGGTACCCACATCTTCATCGAGTAATCTCGAATCTGCAACTCTAGCCAACCTCCACGCATCTTTCTTGGCTTCAACTATTGAACTCCACCACTCTCTTGCTTCACCGACCAACTGATAGGATGCAAAAGACACTCGCATCTCATCCTCATTGATGTGAAGGGTGTCCAATGCCTTACAAATCCTGGAAAGCCAATGATTGGCCTCAATAGGCTCACCCTCTTCATTGAAACTAGGAGGGTTCATAGCACGGAACTCTCGTAAGGCCTCCATCACATGGCTAACACCCCTAGCCCTAGGGGCTTGAACTGCTCTGGTGGCCTCAACCATGGCTTCAGCAAGCTGCCTCACAAATGCTCTAGGATCCACTGCTCCTTCTTGACCCACTCCAACGTTTTCCTCTTCACAGACATCTTCCATTAGGACTTCCTGATGCACCGGATGAGTCCTATGACCTCTCTGACGAGCAACCATATCAGCAATCAAAGAAACTAGCGACGATAAATCCTAGCAAATACACAAATAACATGTTCAATATACGAATCACAATAGCACTATGCTCATAAATCTCTACACACGACCTATAAGCCAATTCCTCATCTCCTTCTAGGAAAACAAACCACATACTCAACATACGCACATATCCATAGATACGATCTCCAATATACTAGCGAAAGCCAAACTCATCCCAAGAACCAATACCAAGCTCCTATGCCTCATACAAGGGCATACTAATGTCATGCAACTCTCAATGCATGCAAACACAAACAAATGACTCCATGGAAAGCACATGAAGAACCCATTGAGACAGAGAATCTCCCCAAGGTTCCAAGGTTTTCGAACGAAAGCTTTGATACCAAGTTGTCACGCCCTGGATTTTTATACCATTTTTTTGAAAGGAATAAAAGAAAGACAATTTATAAAACCATATTAACCAAACCATACTACAAGGGGCCATGAATAATCAAACATATATTTACAAATCCTTTAAAGAAACTTGATTTGAGAATTAAGTACATACAACTCTTTACAATTGAAATAAAACTCAAACTACAAGTAAACGAAAAGTGCCTTATACATTGATAGTTGAATAAAATACAAATGAATGATGCTCACTGAAATGAAGATGGAGCAAGCCAAAGTCAACTCCCAGCTACAAGCTACCAAACCATGCAAACCTGTATAAAACTGAAAAATGAAGGTTGAGTCCTAAAGACCCAGCAAATATGCATCTATCAAGTGTAAATGCAATTATGGTGACATGTGCAAGTGGTATGAATCCCTACGATGCGATCCCAAGCATGCCATCACTCACACATTCTCAAACACCATAATCAAGCTAAATCCCAAACCAAGACACATAATCTTATACAAGTCTCTCATCCACACAAGTTTACCAAGAGATATCCAAACTATTCTATCTTACTCAAAACTAATGATAACACAAGCCAATAACCTCTCTTCACCAAATACCCCTTAACAACATAACTAGGCAACGTACACTAGAACAAAAGCCGTAAAGACTAAGGATCTCAACCTTGACCGTGCCATGACGATATGGCTCCACTACAACAACTCACTAGGCAATGCATACCCGAGAGCAAGACTCATTCCTAGCGATACCGCTACCAACCATCACACACAAGCCAAGCACAATACTGAATCCACTAGCTAATTCTACGACTTAGCTTATGCCCACATAATCTACCAAACCATATTGAACATCATCTATCCTTTCCTTTCCTCTATATACGTGTATATGAATAGATACACATTGGTGAATTTATCTGTCTTGCTTGATTAGTTTGTTCGATTCCCAGCTTAACATAGCTTTGAAAACGAGTCACACGAGTATCGAACCACCTCACTAAATAAGGACCGACCTACTCCAAATGTGGACTATATTTTGAAAAGAGTCACATGAGTATCGAACCATCCCACAAGTAAGGATCGGCCTACCCCAAACATGGACTATGTTTCAAAAACCAATTTGAAACCCTTAAGCTGAGGATCAATTTACAGTCACCTCGACGAGTTCAAGGATTGACTAGATCACGAAGGAATCACGAATTGATTCGGGTTGTCTCAACGAATTAAATGGTGGGATTTGAGGGAGAGAGATGAGAGGAAGAGAGAGCTTGAGAGAGAGGTAGAGAGAGGGAACTAGGGTTCCAAATGGGTGGAATAACCCAAAATTTCGGACCAAACACTTATATAGGGCCCCTAGTGAAAGCCCTAAACTGCCCCTCATTTAAGCCATTCGCGCACAGAAATTCAATAGAGAGACCGGTCTCCCGATTTTCAAGAGACCGGTCCCTTCCCTTGTGGGATCTCTCCGCATCAAGAGAGACTGGTCTCCTGATTTTTAGGAGGCCGGTCCCTTCAACTCCGGGACCTCTCTGCTCTGATAGAGACCGGTCTCTTGATTTTCGAGGGACCGGTCCCTTAGAGGAAATTTTCGGATTTTCCAAAACGGGACTACCGAGAGTATTTCAACCGTAATTTCTTCGTCTGACCTCCGATTGAGGCGATTCAAGTTGCGTTGGATTCGTAATTGAATTTTCTACGACTTTCATGAATAAAGATTTCTGATTTGGAAAACGTATCAGGTCGTCAATAATTTGAAGCGATTAAGGGATTATCCAAACGGTCAACCAACAACAAACGTCATGCCGGGGATTTCCAACTCACCCGGGCTTACTCCAAGCGACATACGATGATTATAGATGTTTCAAAGCATCCCAAGAAATTGACGACAAAATATCGATATATTGAATTTAAAAAGAATTTAGAAATTCGAGTCGTTACAATCATCATTGGGGTTCCATTTGATTTTGTTCAAGTCGGTGGTTCAAGATTGTCCAAGGGTGGTCCTCGTAGGATCCATCCCCGTATTGATTGTACATTGCGTTCATTTTATTTATTTCATGTTTGGGTGAATCCAAAATTATTACAATCATTCCGATAAAACAAGCCCACGGCTAGATCAAGTTCTCGAAGGTTCCCATGCCCTTACCAAGGAAAGTCACCCAAACCATAAGACCACCGCAATGACAACCACGACCGTACAAGGTTAGACACCACGTTTCATTTCACAAGTTCCTGATTTTATTACCCAAGAGGGTTCAACCAACGTACAAGACCATTACGATTTCGTTAAGGTCATCCCAAGTCGACGCATCACAACCAACTCACTATTTTACCACGCAATCCATTCAACTATCCACAAGAATCCCAATTCACACTGATTGTTCATAAAGTACCCAAATCATATTACACTTCACCATAATCCCAAGTCTTGTTCATTCAAACACAAAACCCCCAAATTCACTCCCACAAGTCTTCCTATGCCTCATGACACAATTCGACACAATTTCATCCTTACTTACACAACTCCATCTTGTTTAGGCATTTTATCAAACACATGACGGACAAAGATTTCCAAGGTGCCTAGACTTGCTCCAAGGGGTTAATTTGACACATTTATCCACGAATGACCATAACACACCAAATAACAATTCTACGACACCCATTTACCCAATATATGATAACTGAATTAAATCAAATATAAGAGTGACCCGAGTACGCATAACGAATCAATAATTCAAGGATTAATGAAATATGGAATGGAACTAAACACGACTATGCATCGAATGTAGGATTTAGAAGTTACCCACATTATTAGTCACCGGAGGAGGTCGCCGGAAAGTTCGCCGGAAAAAGGGTCGCCGGACCACCGCGAATCGAACCTACCGCTACGAAGCTCTTGACGCATATAACAACGTTCCTTCAAGCCATGAATCAAGAAACCCAAAGGTTAGGCAACAATGGAGGAGATAAGAACTAGATCTAGAAATTGAGAAAGGAGAATTCTTACCGATTTAAGAGGATCCAAGCCCATGGATGCGAAGCCCTCGAAGTCCTCTTCAAGGTTGGTGAAGGAGCCAAGCTCCAATTCCTCCTTCAATGGTGAGATTTGAGAGAGAGAGAGGAGAGAGCTAGGGTTTTGAGGGGAGAGAGAGGCTGAATAATGCCCCAAAATGTGCTCAAACATATATATGTAACCCCCAAACATTTTCCAAAAATGCCCTTCATCAACCCAATTCGCGCACAAAAATATAACAGAGAGACCGGTCTCTCGTTTTTCAAGAGACCGGTACCCGTCCCAGAACTTGTCGACTGATGGGAAAGAGACCGATCTCTTGCTTTTCAAGAGACCGGTACCCCTATAGAAAAATGGTACACTGATTGAAGAGCGACCGGTCTCTCGCTGATCAAGAGACCGGTAGCCCCATGATTTTGCTGGAGGTACAAAACATGGTTTTTCGGCTGTAACTTCTTCGTCCGGATTCCGATTGAGGCGATTCAAGTTGCATTGGATTCGTAATTGAATTCTCTACGACTTTCATGAATAAAGATTTTTTGATTTGGAAAACAGATCAGGTCGTCAATGATTTGATGCGATTAAGAGATTATCCGGACAGTCAACCATCAACAATTGTCATGCCGGGAATTTCCAACTCACCCGGGCTTACTCTAAGCGACATACAATGATTATAGATGTTTCAAAGCATCTCAAGAGATCGACGACATAAATATCGATATATTGAATTTAAAATAAATTTAGAAATTCGAGTCGTTACAACAACAGTGCATCAACTAAAAGAGAAAGGGCCAAAAGAGGATTTTATAAATTAACCCTGTACAAGGTGGCCAACAGAAAAGAATGAAGCACAGTACTAAAAACGAAAGGCAACCTACGGCCTACGGTCCACTATCTGGTCAAGCCTCAAGTCCTGCAAAGGATCCCGCAGCTGCTCCACGTCAAGGAGCAAGTCCTACAAAAGTAGAGGGTCCGACACCACTGCCTGGTAGAGATAATTTATCTCCAAACGTCTATAATATTGGGTGCGTGTGTATGACAATGCAATGAATGTAAATGGTACAATGTAATGGATCTAAAATCTTGAAAAGAGTAAACCACAATTTTCTTTTCAAATAACACAGAGGTGTCCAACCACATTTTCCAAGTACGACCTAGACAAGGCATAGGGAGAAAGTATCCAAGTACCACGTTCAATATCATTAAAATGAATCATTTCCGTTACTTTCAAAACATTGGTTTCTAGTATACCAATTTCCAACAATTTCCAAGGAGATTGGTTTATAACATACCAATTCCTTAAACTATCAAAGTGACTCATTTTTGTTATTCCAAACGTATTCCAATTGTTCTAATTTCCAATCCGCACCTTTTATACAATAAGGGCAATATCAAATAATATATTGAGTTTCGATTAATTTCCGAGATAGTTGGGGATCAACCAACTAACCGATGTTTCCAAGAATTTTCCCAACTCGTTGGGAGGGTCCTACAAACCCCCATTGCGCAATGTCATGGGTGCTAGACAAGCCACCCAAGATACCATAATCCGGCTACCCGAATAGTCTAGCCAACTCAAGTTCCTCGTATAGGGTTAAGGGTCACATTTACTTTAATTCAATTATTCCGTATGACTTAGGGCAAATAACCTCCTAGTCGACGCGTTATATCAAAATGTGACTTTCCTTCTGTAATTTCCAAAACATTCCGTTTTAATTCCAAAACACGTCAAAACACTAAGTAGCCCCACAAATGGGTCATAAGAACCAAAATCAACCATTTTCCCCAAATCATTTTAAATCGACGCATTAGTGTAATTCACCCAAAATTGGGGGTCTTCACAATTAAACTAGAATTTGACCAATTGACTTCATAGGGAGCTCAACCAACTCAATAATTTACCATTTCAACCAAAAGCCCCAATTTTATCAAACATTAAAAATCTAGAGTTTTGTAAAATTTGGGAGTTTTCGAAATTGAGTCAAGGATCGATAAATTGAATTCATAAGGAGTTCAACAAGACCCTAAATGATATGTACACTTACCCAATTGAAGGGTACAAACAACCTACACACATGAATTCAAGATTTAATCATGACATACAAAATTACTTGAAAGCATTTAAGGAAGGAAGAAGAGTATCATGCATGGGATGCATTTTGGAATGAAAGTAATTGATGCTCATATTCATGGTTTTTGTCATTGAAATTATTTGAGTTTTGGAAGTTAAAAATATTATATTCACACTCTATTTCCTTGTCTTTGGCTTGGAAATAGGTCTCAGGATTAGCGGTCCACTACAAGGCTGGAGGAATATGGATGTTTGGATGAGATTGTTTGACTGAGGTCGTCTTTTGGGAGAATCTTTGTGTTGAGACTCTTCTTAGTACTTTTGGGTAGACTTTTATTGTCTTTTGTTTCAGAGACTTGTTTGTTTGGAGATTTTATAGTAGTTTATCTATTTCGTCTTAATGCTTATGTTTGGGAATTGATGAGTACCTGTGGCACTGTTGGTTTTTAATTTTGAGGTTACCCTTGTTTCTTTTATTTTGTATTGGCATATATTACTTGAGGTTTTATTTAGAAAAAGAAAAAGTTAAAAATTTTCATTTTAGTGTGTTTTGGAATTTGGGATGCTACACGTGACATTCGGCTTGAGGAATGTTGGGGCAACTTATCAAAGATTGGCCACAAAGATGTTCAAAGATATGGTTGGTAAGAATCTAGAAGTTTACATTGATGATATGGTGATCACGTCTAGAGAATCTAATTTTTATTTGGTAGGTCTACACCAGGCATTTGAGGTACTTAGAAATTTCAAATTGAAATTAAATGCTTCAAAATGTGCTTTTTGTGTCAGTTCAGGAAAGTTTCTTGGTCACTTAGTAACTAGAAGAGGAATTGAAGCCAATCCAGACCAAATTGCTACCTTGCAAATCTCCAAAGTTTGATAAGGACTAAGGAGGTGCAAAGGCTCATAGGAATGGTTACCACACTGAATAGATTTATTAGAAGGTCATCAGATAGGTGCATACCATTCTTCTAGTTGCTGAAGAAGCAAGCAACTTACAGCTGGACAGAAGAATGTGAGAGGGCATTTCAAGAACTGAAGTAGTACTTGGTCAGCCCTCCATTGATTATCATGCCAAAACGAGAAGATGTACTCAATATCTATCTTGCAGTATCTGAGCATGTAGTCAGTGTAGTTTTAATCAAGGAAGAGGAAGCCGAGTAGAAAGTAGTGTATTATGTTAGCAAAACTCTTTTTGATGCAGAAGCAATATATTTCTGCTAGAAAAGCTACTCTTGGCCCGGTGATAGCCTCAAGATAGCTAAAGCAATATTTCCTATCTCATACGATTGAGGTTCCAGCTACTCATTCCTTAAAATGTATTAAAAAGGCAGATTTTTTGGGAAGAGTAGCGGCCTGGTCTATTGAGCTTGGGGAATTTGATATCCATTTTATGTTGCGCACAGCAATCAAGGGCCAAGTTCTCGCCGATTTTATTGTAGAATTATCCCCTAGAAGTCATCTCTGCCACCAATCAGAAGAACTTAATCTAGCTCTACCAACAATAATTGCAGAACCCACAGAAGAAGCAGAACTGAAAGTTCGCGGAAGCGTTGCAAAGCCTAGAGGGGGGGTGAATAGGTTTGCCGATTAAAAATTATTTTTTCACTTTTCAAAAATGTGTTCCAATTATTAATTTGATTATTAATAAATTGAAGCAGTGCGAGTAAACAGTAAAGTAAAGAGAGAAAGCAGCAGTACACGACACCAAATATTACGTGAAAAACACTTAGGGATTTAAACAACCCCTAAGCGAAAAACCACGGAACTGTCCGAAACCCCAGGCCGGACCAGCTCGGGTCGGCCCAGCCGACTAGCCCAGCCCGGACCCACGCTGCAAAACCAGCTGTGCGGTAGCTCTACCGGACATTAGGGATACGTCCCATCCGGACTGACCCGCCGCCTGACATGGACGGGACAACTCAGTCGCAGGTTGCAGACTGGCAGGTCAAGTGCTCAGACCTGACTTCGATTGGACAACTCCCTGCCTAGTTCGACAGTATTAAGGAAACATCAAATAAACCTTAAATGCTCTCAACCACCACCCCAGTCCTCTGAACCCCTATATAAGCAACCCCTTGGAGCATTCATTTCTCACCCAACTCCATCTTGCATTTGAAGCTCTAGAGAGAGGGAACCTTTGTCCCGAAGTCTTGGTGCTCGACAACTCTTAGCCGAACACTTAGAACACTTTCTAAGTATAGCAATCATCCGGACTGACTGTTATCCAGAATTTCCATCCAGCCTTAGCTCGTCCAACCTTTCGGTAGAGCAGCAGAGCCCCTGTCCGGACCAGTTTTCCCCAAAGCGCTCAGCTCGGTAAAATCTTGCTAGACCAGCCCCTATGAAATCAGGTAAGCCCTTATTGCTTTGGCCATGTTCCTTTATGTATTGACCATATTATTGTTCGGAAATTCCATTAAATGACTTGGTGATAGGTATGCTAACATACCTATTTGTATGCCTTAATTATACAAGTTTTTAGTCCTAAATCCGTTATCTAATAAGCATTGTGGTGTTTTGGAGCAAAGTTGATTCTCCAGGAATTAAGCCGGAAAAGTGCTAAGAATGTGCAATTAGATCACCCGAGGCTAAATGAATGAAAATTGTGTGAGGCCATGAAGAGGGTGAAGAGTTGAACAAGATTGAAGAAGGGCAAAGCATGAAAGGAGATCCACAAATCAAAGAAAAAGCAAGAGGAAAGAACCAGCTGGAAGAGCCGTAACCGATTGCGGCCATTTATAGCGCAACCGGTAGCGCTTGACTTACAAACATGCAGAGTGAAGAAAAAAGAGAGCAAACCATAGAAACATTCGTAACCGGTTGCGGTTCCAGGCGCAACCGGTAGCGCATTGCTGGCAAAAATAAAAAACAGAAGTGGCGCAACCGGTTACGCCTATTTACAGCGCAACCGGTAGCGCTGCTACGCGGACTGAAAAGCTGATTGCGGGATTTGGATTAAATTTGGCTATGCTTTGGACGACTTTACCCTTCATTAAGGGTATTTATGGAATTATTAAGTATGTTTAGTATATATACAAGGGTTTAGAGAGAATTAGCCATCTTTGGATCCATCTTTGGACTTGTAATCCTCTGGGCGGCTAGGGTTTGGGGGAACTCTCCTCTCCTCTCCTCCCATCTTCTCCATCTCTCTTCTCTATTCATGGCTGCCATCTCCATGGCCGGCTAAGATCCCCACCTAGGTAAGCGACGAAGCTCGCACCCAATGTATCGTAGGTATTTATGTATATTATTTGGCTGATTGTATGAACTTAAGAAATTCATATGTTTGATTTAATGCTTTCCATTTAACTTTTGTTCATGCAATGGTTTACATTAGTTGTTATCAGATGAATAATATGAGTTATGCACCGTAAGACGGTCCGTGCTATTAGACAGTCTGTGCCGCCTGAGACGGATCGTGCTTGTAAGACGGATCGTGCAACGCGGCGATACCTCATGCTATTCAACGACATACAATCATTCTCTTGATTACATCCCGTATGCGTGACACATACTGTGGATGGTCTGAACCAAATAATGATTTGTATTTCCAAACCTACAATATTTTGGGTAGAGTGGATTCGTGAACCTAGACTACTTTTCCATTTAAATTAGAAATCTTTACTTCGCTTTCATTAGTAGATTTAAAGAAAAATCGCCAAACAATCCAACTCTTCTCTTTTTACCAAACTAATTTAGGAAGCCTTAATCTAATTAAAAGAAACCATTCCACCTTCCCTGAGATCGACCCGACTTGCCACTACTATACAGTAGTGTTAATAATCAGTTATAAATATTATTTTTTACTCGCGCATGACAGCGATCACTTGGCCGCACAAATTTTTGGTCGGCAGCCTTCCTTTGGCTTAACCGAAGCAACCCAAACTTCTGTGTCTCTGCTCGGCAGTTCAGCACTGGACCAACCAGTCCAGGCAGAACCTGTTAACCCTCCGGCTATACTTATTTCAGCTCGGCAAGCAATACCGGACCATCTCATGAACACTTCTGACCTTCCCATATCAATTACCGACCTCCCACTTGCCGGAGCACCTATGCTCGGCAAAGGTACAGTCCGCCTCTGAGCTTCTTTAGCTATTTGAGCTTGGCTAAGTAACCAGCAGCTCGGGCAATTATCCCTAAAGTCTTGTAAGCACCTTATCGTCCTTTTCGACCAATAGTTGTGCCCGAAGCACTAGTTACCGCACTGCCGAAGTCCACCAGTACCCCTTGTTGGCAGTTCGACAAAGCTAGTTGCTCGGCAGAGTGTCTGCTCGGAAGAACTCCTGCTCGGCAGAGCTCAGCTCGACAAAGCATAGCTCGGGAGAGCTTTTGTTCGGCAGAACCCTCAGTCCCGCAGACCTCCAGCTCGGAAAAGGCCTTGCTCGGCAAAGCTTTAGCTCGGCATAAGGACCCTTCGGTCCAGAGAGTCCTCCAGAACCCGTCGGCTAATTAATGTGTTCTTGTTCATCACCAAAATGGCCCATGTCCTTCAGACAGAAGACCTTCGGTCACCTTGTACTATCCATAGCTCGGCCAGTCGGTCAGAGCAGTCTAGCCCTCCTTTAGGCCAGTAGCTCAGCTCAGCCAGTTTAGCTCAGCAGCAACCTTAAGTGTTCGGCAGAAGCTTAGTTTGTGTCCTTTATGTTTTATGGCAGATTTGAAGTATTAATTTAAAGAGGAACCAACCCAATAAAAAGGTGAATCTGTACATGCCTTCTTTACTCGTACTTTTACTCACTCGTTCACTTATTTTATAAATTACTGTTATGGCTATTGAGCCGGGAAAATCTATTATGTTATCACTCTTGCAAATGTAAAGAGAAGAGCTTGTGAAAACCTTTTATACATTGACAAACATGATGTGAAAAATGTTTTATGTGATTCTCGGCACAGACATGACATGGCCACGGAATACGGTCAAAAACGGATAAGAGTCTGACTGCTGGGGGCAGGGTCAGATACCATGCATGAAGGGACATGTTATAAGGTTGGGACCAAACCAGATGGTCATTGGATGATATCATACCACTTTGCAAATTGCGGGGTAGCTCCCCTTGTTCTGGTACCGTGGAGGCTGTAATTGGTTGGCTTGATAATACTGGTTGACAGTCATACATTTCGGGTGGATTACCCAGAGCAATCAATATGCACTTGTTGCAGGTTCATGCGTAAAAGATGCCGAAAATCTGATATGACCGGAATGGGTCAATGATACTACTCTTGAGGCTATTGAGCCACTCATACTGTGTTTCTCTGAAATGATTTACTTGCAGAAAATGATCTTCGTTGTCTATGAAACTTATAGTTTGGATATGTACTGAATTCACTCTAGCTTTATAGCTTATGCATTTTTCTAAAACTCTTTTCAGGATTTGAGGAGTAGGAATAAGAGCTCTTGGAGTTGTTTTTATGTGAGGCCCCGACTCGAATAAATAGGTTAAATGAAGTTTATTATATTTTTCTAGAATTTTTGGAAATTTCTTAAAATTATTTAAGGCTAAATAGAATTAAGTTTGAGGTTAAGGTGTACCAAAATAAGCTAAGGCCCGAAAATATGAGAAGAAAGGAGTTAAAAAGCCCAAGGAGAGGCCCAACCCAAGGCTGCCCGGATCCCAGCAGGCCGGACCACTCCAGGTCAGCCCAGCCGACCGGCCCATCCCGAACCCGAGCTGTGGAGTGGCAGCGCGGCAACTCTGCCGGACGTCAGTGATACGTCCCATACGGACTGACCTGTTGCCTGACGCGGATGGGACAACTCAGTCGTAGGTTGCAGACTAGCAGGTCAGGTGCTCAGACCTGACTTCGATTGGACAACTCTCTGCCCCGTTCGACAGGATTAAGGAAACATCAAATCCACCTTAAATGCTCCCAACTACCCCCAAGCTCCTCCGAACCCCTATATAAGCATTCCTCCTCCCAGCATTCAAGTCCCACCAGAATTTCCTCCCGAGCATTCATTCTAGAGTGAGAAAGTTGTCCTCCGGACTCTCCATTGTTCGGCTGACCTTCTCTGTTCTTAGACGAGCCAATCCTTACTCAGCACTTCAGAAGGGCCTCCGGATCATCACCGTTCCACCTCTGTCTGGACCAGCACTCCCGGACAACCCTCAGCTCGTCAAGACCTTTGCCAGACCAGGAGCCACTCAGGTATATTCTAAGTCCTTTGGATCATTAACTCGTCCTTAGGTTTCTGTTCGGCAAGCCCATTTAAGGACTTAGCCGCACTCTAATCAGTTCGAAACACTACCCTTAGCTCTGCCGGAACACTCAATCGTAGCATTTCAGTTCGGCACTAAGCCAAATAGGTCCGGAATATTCCATGAACCCTCCGGCTAAACTTACTTCAGCTCGGCACGTTTGCCCGGACCTCCACAGTACCTTAATTAACCCTTTTTATACATTGCCGACCTCCCACTTGCCGGAGCACTGCTACTCGGCAGAATGGACGGTCCACCATTTCTTAACTTACTCGTTTCAGTTCGTCTATACATCATTTTGTTCGGACAATTAGTCCATTGAGCTTGTACTTACCTTATTAACATTTTCGACCTATCAGAACTCCCAAAGGCAGTGTTCCCGCGCTGCCGGTGTTCGGTAGTAGCCTTGCTGGCTGCTCGACAGAACGGCAATTTGAGACCCGGTCATTTTAGCTCGGCTGAGTCTCGGTTTGGTCAGCAATCATTCCAGAAACCATTAATCTAGTCTTGTAACCCATTTCGTCCAGTCGTTAGCCCGGACCACTTAATCCCCGCACTGTCTTAGCTCGACATCCCTTCTGGCTGTTCGGAAGACTCTCTTCTCGGCCAGCTCTTAGCTCGGCAGGAGTCTTTAGCTCGGCAAACGTTTAGCCCAGCACTCTGTTAGCTCCGCAGCGCTCTGCTCGGCCAGCCCTTAGCCCGACAGAATCTTTAGACCGACATCCCTATGCTCGGCTGCTCGGCAAATCAAGAGATACTTAACCCTTAGCTCGGCAATGGGACCCTTCGGTCCAGGATTAATCAGAATCCAGTCGGCCACTGTCCTCCGGACAGAAGGCCTTCGGCCAGGAGCTCGGCTAGCCGACCAGTGGCAGTTCGGTCAGGTCTGGTCCGGCAGCCCAGCTCGGCAGATCAGTAGCAAACAATAACTAAGCTTAGCAATGATGTTTTTGGCAGATTTGAAGTAATTATAAGTCAAGGAAGAATCATACCAAGATTAAAGGTGAATCACTATATACCTTGTTTACTCGTACAGCTTTTTAAACATGCTAATCATTTGAGAATGTACTATTTATGCTATTGAGCACCCACTCTACTTTATTGTCTCTTTACGAAAAGAAAATAGCATGTACTCTTCTTTTATTACCATGGATTGGCAAAACAAGAAAGATGTTTTATGATTGAACGGCATGAACGGTGATACGGTAGCTCGCCGCCAGGGGCGGATTCAGAAACCGGCGAGGAGGGGAAAATAAGGGATCAATAACCAGGTTGATCACAGTGATATCACGACTCTGCAATTATGCTATCTGGGGTAGCTCCCCAGGGATTACTGGTACCGTGAAGAGTAGCATGATAAAATCATGTTGGAATATCGAAATGAAAATGGAAATGAACATGCAAACAAAAGTAAGCTATGTACTGAAGGACATTGAGAAGGCCATAGGCTTGACTTGGCAAATCATACACAGATATAGGTTTTGGGATAATAAGCCCCCACATATTATGTTTAAAAGGAAGGAAAGATGGTTTTAATAACATTTGTTTATCCATAGAAACTTGTAGCCTTGATATATTGTAATTCACTTTCGCTTTTAGCTTATGTGTTTTCTAAAACCTTTTTCAGGTGCTGATGAGGATTAGCTTGGAGCTCCATCATTTATTATGCTTTTGATGTATCATTATACATTCTATTGTAGAGGCAGTTTATGATCTTGCTTTTTTATATCACCTCGGTAATGTAATGAAAATTCTGTTATGCACACTGGGTTTTGTTCAACGCTTCCGCTATATGTTGTGAAATCCCTAAACCCATTGTTAGTAGGCCTTTGCGAGCTTGCTCGTTGGCCGGTCACGGACCCTTCTAGGATTGGGTCGTTGTTGATACCCAAATTTTGACTCAGACCCAATATATTCAAAAATTTGCAAAACGGTCTTTTCATGGATTAATGTGCACACCTGGGATGTTCGGACTCCTCGCGAACAACACCGACATTATCTAAAAATTTCAGAAACAATGAGCAAGCAACGGTAAAGTGTTGAGGAACATTTACCTGTCTCAGAATTTAAAGCCGACGCACCAGTCAAGACAAATTTCCAACGGACGGCACTGAAACCGCATCCAAACAAGCAAAATATCCGGGAACGAGCAAAATCCTGCATGCACAGTCACAATTCTGTTTCCAAATGGAATATTGACGGTAAATCAATTACCTAGAAGCTGGTACAAAAATTGAATCCGTCCGATCCAGATCCGGGATTTAGTTAAGGATAAACGTCAATCCGTTCGGTTTTTCCCGCAGCTGACCAACAGTCTCGAAAATCAGTGAACGAATTTTGCACGGACCTTATCTTCAAAGTCTGACATTCCCTGTGGAACAGATTTTCCAGAAGATGAGCAGTCTAGAAGGTGCACCTACCGCTTCTCACTTTGTTCACGACTTCGGCCTCCGATTGTTAAGATTTCTCGGGAACAAGTAGAATCCCGCACAAGCAACCGAATTTCCGTTTCTGAATGGAAAGTCGAAGACGTTCTAATTACAGAGAGGACAGTGAAAATACTGAATCCGTCCGATCCAGATCCGGGATTTAGTTGAGGATAAACGCCAATCCGTTCGGTTTCCCTACAGTTGACCAACAGTCTCGGAAATCAGTGAACGAATTTTGCACGAACCTTATATTCAAAGTCTGACATTCCCTACGGAACAGATTTTTCAGAAGCTGAGCGGTCCAGAAGGTGCAACCCGCGCTTCTCTCTTTGTTTTAAGCAACGGAGCCGAATTTTAGGGACTTCCCGAAAAACATCCGGTTCAAGCCCGGGACATTTTCTATATTCCTGATCCAACTCAACGATCACAGATATCAAATTTAAATTGTCAAAGTCAGAGTTTGTCAAGGGTCGGCCAAGCGCAAATAGAAGCTTCGGACCAAGATTCAGAACTCCGGGATACTTTTTCAATTTTTAAGATATTTTATTTAATTTCTATTTAATTTTGCAAAGAAGATAATGTCAAAATCGATTAGGAACCTTCCTAAAATATCTAAGCCACCTCATGCCCTGCGTGGCAGCCCATTGGGCCGACTTACCTCAATGTTGCAACTATAGTTGCGACATCCATCTTTTATAAATAGGGACCTCTCTCAACAACAAAAAAGACCTTGAGACCTTGAAACCTCCAAGCATCACTACACTCTCAAATATTCGACTACTTTTCAAACCAAAAACCTCCGGGTCCTTACCCTAAATCGTTTTCAACTGCATCTTTGCGAAGTATCCGAACCCCTATTTATTTTACACGGTAAATACCATTTTGTATCTTATATTCTTCGGAGACTCTTGATAGTCTTCTAATTTATAGTTCGACATTAGTCAGTCGGCCGCGTCCGATACTATGCTTTACTATACTTTAAAGAAGCTATCTATAGAAGTTGTCTCCCGGAATTGTACAGATACATTTATACGCTTCGCCATTATTTAAATACTTGTCTTTTCCGCTTTCAAACAAATATCTGTTAAAGAATTCGTCACTTTATGTCTTTCTCCTCGTTAGAATTCGGCACATGATTGGCTATGCCAGCTCCGCTGTCGCAAACGAGAATAACATAAAAATGTCTTCGCCTCAAAATACTTGTCGTCTAGTTCGGAATATATCCAGCTCGGTTATATATATATACTTTCCGTCTAGCTCGAAATATATCCAGCTCGGTTTATATATATGATATTTTATCCAACTGCTATATATATACTGCGGTCTAGCTCGGACTATATCCAGCTCCGTCTATATATATGATATCTTATACCCCTGTCCATACATACATATTACAGCATATATATTCTATCTCTCTTCAGCGATTAACTTTTGCTTTCCCCAAAACACTTTCAAATAAAATTAAAAATTCTTGTATCCGTACTCTAGAGTGAAAGCTTGCAGTAGCTACTAGACTTGGATTAAAATAATGCCTTGTGGCTCGGATCCATCCGGAGCACTCGATATTCTGTGGGATTTTTCACACTTAATGAAAATAAACTCCCCTCCCCATTTTTCAAAATACAGTCGAAGCTCTGTCCGACTGAAAAATATTCAAAACACTTTTAAAATAAAAACCAATTCTTTTATCCGTACTCTGAAGTGAAAGCTTGCAGTAGCTACCAAACTCGGATTAAAAGAATGTATCGTGACTCGGATTCGTCCGGAGCATTTGACATTCTGTGGAATTTTCACATTAAAAAAGCAAACATTTTATAAAAATTCTTTCACGGTCGAAGCTCTGTCCGACCCAAAAGTTTAAAAATCAATTTTGCGGTCGAAGCTCTGTCCGACCCAAGAAAACAGAAAATTCGTTTTTCATCATCGAAGCTCTGTCCGACTGAAAAACATGAAAAACACTTTCAAAAATCAAAAACAAAGTTCCTCAAATCCGTACTCTGAAGTGAAAGCTTGCAGTAGCTATCAGACTCGGATTAAAATAATGCTTTATGACCCGGGTCATGCCGGATCATTTAATATTCTTTGGAACTTCGAAATAAAGTAAATAAACAATAAAACAAATAAAATATTTCAAAACCAGTCGACGTTCTGTCCGATCGTAAAAAAATTACTTTTCAAATGCAATCGGAATTCTGTCCGACTGTAGAAAACCATTTTCGGCCGAAGATTCTCTCCGGGTCAGATTTATTTCTAAAAACACAGTCGAAGTTCTGCCCGACTATTGTAAATAAACTATATTAACAAAACAAAATTGTTTTTCCAAACGCAGTCGGAATTCTGTCCGACTGTAGAAAACCATTTTTCGCCGAAGTTCAGTCCGGCTCAAAAACAATTCTTTCTTATTAAAAACCGGACCGAAAGGTCGCCCGTAATTCTTTTACAAATCTAACCGGATCAAAATCTGCCCGTCAACAACTATTACTCATAAGTCATTTAAATTCAATTCATTTCATTCATTATCAGAAATAATTATTTATTTCTCTAGCCGAGAAAATAATTGATTTCGGATTACGAAAAGATTTACTTTTGAAAATGAAAGTACCGAAAGGGCGAGTGGGATGCCTAACACCTTCCTCATTCATAATTTAATCTCCGAACTTCGAATTTCTGGTTTGCAGACACCTTTTTTAAAAAAAGGGCACATTTTCAAAACAAATTAAACATTTATTTCAAATAAAATAGAGGTGACTTGGCACACCACGAATAAAATGCCGAGTGGCGACTCCGAAAATTCCAAACCGGCACACTCAGACCGTCACCCATTTTCAAACAAACCCCCACATTTCAAAATAATTCCAACAGCGCGGATTCTCCCGTCCCGAAAAATGGCTCCTCCTGCGAGAGGGGACGAGGGAAGGACGGGAAAATTTCCCGGGGCGACAGTTGGCGACTCCGCTGGGGACTTCGAGGATTTCGGCTTGCGAAACCTTTTTCAAAAATAAATCTTTTCCAGAATTTTGAAATTAGTCAATTCTCGGCTTATTATTACTGATCTGCATCTTGTTTATTTTTTCAGGAAAATTACAGGGCGCGTTGCTAAAATACACAGGTTCTTTGTTGAAAAACAAATGTTGCGCTGAAACTATTTACCGTTTATTTCTTGCTTACTGATATAAATTGCAAAAAGGATTTCTCCTTATTTTCGAAAAAAATCTTTACTTACTTTGCATATGTACGTTTTCCATTCATCATTTGTATCATTACCTGTTTTGGGTGGAAGTCATTACCACCCAAAATAGATGTGTCCCTATCAACCTATCGGGGGGCTCAACAGTAAGCCGCGTGACCCTAAAAAGTCTGACGTGGAAATGAGGCACTCCAACCAAATCACCGACTCTACGATAGTTTCCCTAACGGGGCCGGAGGTCTGAAGATTTGGGAGCCATTAAACCTTATCAGCCAACATAGCCACATGCTGCATATAGTAAGCGAGTAACAGAGTCAAGCCAAAACCCTATTTACTGTTTTAGGACAAACATTTACATCCCGAGGGGAATCCTTATATACATGCCTGTTAAATATCAAAATTTTCCAAAATAAACTTAGCGTCCGTAGGGATATTGGTCGAGATAAGACGGTGGACTTGTCATTTTTCAAAAAATCTCCCTATAAATTTACAAATCCGAGATCGTCCTCCAGATTCCATGTCCGAGGTGTATCCCGAATTTTAAATTTAAAAGGAATTCCATACGTCTCCAATTATCCCTAAAAGGTCTTCTCTTACGCATATATCTTCTTACAGCTATAAATCGTCAGCGTCTTTAAAAATATTGGTCAGAAATAGATTACGGACTTAGCATTATCTCCCAAAGATCTATAATTCAAGACCGTCCGAGGCATGTCCTGAATTTTAAATCTTAAAGGAAGTCCGTTACGTCTCCAATATTTCTGAAGATATTTCCTTGTATACTGATTCGAGCGTAGTGTTGTCATACAGGTGCCCACACTGCTCAATCAATACAGTCACAATCTCCGCCATTATTCATATCCGTCATCTCGGTCCATGGCAGCATACGACAATAGGAGAAGTATAAATGACCAGTCTCGGGGACCCTCGAAACCCCAGTATGATCGCCCTCAGGGCTCTAATCAGGTCAGAGTGCCCATCTTTATACCAATCCTACCGAAGGTTACATTTCCATGACCACCCAAGGTGTCGATGTCATGACCCATCCTGATCTCAAAATGAGTCCATGACCGGCCAACGAGCAAGCTCGCTAAAGGCCTAAGATAAAAGAGTCGAGAAATTTCTAAACAATTTAATTATGCGGAAGCGTGAATCATAAACCAGAGCAAGCATAGATGTTCTCATTAAATTTTCAGTATTACATCAACAGGCTTAAAAGTAGCCAATACAACAAAAGTACAATAATCAGAGCTTCAAAATATCTCTAAATATAGAGCTGCAATCTCATTCTTCATCCTGTCCTGAAAATGGTTTTAGAAAAAAAATGCATAAGCTAAAAGCTAGAGTGAATTTCTACATACTGCAGAACAAGTTTCATGGATCAATAATATCTTCCTGCAAGATTAGTTTCACAGATAAAATATGGCTCATAAGCTTAATAGCAATAAAAATGTTTATTTTGCTGAAATCATGCATCAACCTGTATATCCATTTCCAATCCAAATATCATAATAGGTCAGCCTTAGTTGAATAGGCTTGCCATTCCAGTATTTCATCATCTTGCCCTTGTCGTATGAGTATTTATCATTATACTTTCATACATTCGCTTGTGTCGTATAAGCATAAGTACAAAATACTATGCTTGTGTCGTATAAGCATTTCTGAACATCATGCCTTATGCTTCTGTCGTATAAGTATTTTCTAGGCCTTATGCTTCTGTCGTATAAGCATTTCAATAACAGACTCATATTTGTGCTTTTTCTATATGAGCACCTCATTTCCGTTTCATCTCAATTTCAATTTCCTTTACTCTTTATTTCTTTATAAATCCTTGTCGTATGGATTTTCATGAAAATAGTACATTGATTAATATTCAAATTTGTTCATCCATGTATAAACAAGAGTTTGTGCATAATCCATATTTCAAAAATCCTCTTGGAACACAAGTATATTTTTCAAAGGAATTGCACTTGAAAATGTACGAGTAGAGCAGTATATAGAAATTCACCTGAATAGGGATTTCTTCAACTTCTAGATTTCCTTCCTCCTCAATTAAGGCTATCCCAAATATGGATAATAAATCATAACTTAGCATTTTAACAAAGAATTTTTGCCCAAAACATTACTGCCGAGCTGAGCTGGCCAAAGGCTTAAGTCTGGCCGAAGACTTAAGTCTGGCCGAAGGCTTACTGGTCGAGCACTACTGGTCTGACAAAAAAGTGACTGCCTAAGGCTTAAATTGGCCGGAGGCTCAGTTGCCGAGCTTCCACGGATCAGGCAGATCTAAACAAAACCTTGGTTAGCTCTTCCAAA
>NMUG010000729.1:0-20569 GCA_002855965.1 Monotropa hypopitys | reverse complement strand
GTACCTGGCCCAACTTACAGCCAACCTTGTATCATCCATCCATAATCCGTCCACCCTTTTAATAGCTTCCAGAGCAGCACCTTCACTTCTGAATCTCACGAACCCAAACTTGGTATTGGAAGATTTACATATCTTATTTGGTATGTAAACGTCCACCACCTTCCCATAGTTACTGAAAATGTTCTCCAACGCTTCAGGGGATGCACTGTGGGGAAGATGATTCACAAATAATGAGACCAGTCTTCCTTCCTCCATGATCCGTCTCCCCTCCTTGCTAGTGTGCTTCTTCACAACCGGAATCCACCCTCCCCTCTCCTCCATTTCTCTCTCTAACTTCCTGAAAGCACTATTAACACTCGAAAGTTCATTGTATAAATATGTTGATAAAGGAATATGCATGTATGCCTTCATTTAAGAATATCATTATTGAAAATGTCCTTAAAAACTCATGCATGCAAATTGCCTATGCAGCTATGCTTTAAGTTAAGAACATTTTTATGTAAACTTCCATGCTCACATATTGTAACAATTTCATATTGCTCTCACTTATTGCTAGAAGCCAGTTATTATAATGATGTCTCTTTTCATTACTTTTGCAAAGCATAATATTATTGCGTTGGTATAGTTCTTGTCCTTGAGCTTTCACAGGTACACATTTAAATGAAGGACTGTTCTGGCTTGCAAAACATTAAAGGCTTGCATTGGAAGAATATCACTCAAAGAGCGTCTCGAAAGAAAACAAGAGAAGAAGTAGTTTGTTAGGATATTTTGTCTTGTACTCATATTGTAAAAGCCTTTGAGTTTCTTTCAGTTGTATCATTGTAGTTAGGCAACTTAACCAAGGATCATATCCTTGAGAGGCATATTGATTTTTAGGAGATACTTCACTTATAAGTATCCTCCTAGGACTCTCAACTAGCCTAAATTTATAGAGTCTAGTAGTACTTCAACGTGCTACTTGATGACTCTCCTGAGTATTGATTTTCATTCTTTCTGAGAGTCGACAAGGGGTGTGGTTTAACTATAGCACGTAACTTGGTTTTATATCTTTTCAGCCATACAGTTGTACTCATTGTGCACAAATACCTACCCGACAAGATTTGAGCATATATCCACTGTGTAATCGAGTGGGAAAGGGCATAAGCCCTTGGGTAGAGTTCCTAGAGTGTCATAGGCACTAGCTTTCTCTTTTTGACCTTTACAGTTGTCCCCAGAAAAACCTATGTCTTACGAGGCATAGTCAGGACTTGCGTTTGTCCTGAAACCTGTGCTCTGCATTTAGCACAGTCGGGATTTGCATTTATCCTGTAGGTAGAAACCCGTACTTTGCGTTTAGTACGGTCAGGCTTTACGTGTAGCCTGGGTGTGGTTACCTCGGCCCAGGGGGAGTCGAGAAGATAGAGTTTATGTTTACTCTATAGAGAGAGGTTACCCTGGTCAGCAGGAGTTAAGTTAGGAAGAGAGTTTTGCGTTTAACTCTTTGTAAAGATTACATAGTGGATATCAGGGTGCTCTGTAAAAGGAACCACCCCGAAGAGTAGACTAAGTGATTGTTGAACCACTATAAAAATTCCTGTGTCTCTCTCTTTACCTCTCTCTTCTCTTGCCTTATTTTCAGTTTATCTTCAGTTATATAATTAATCTTGTGTTTTTGTGATTTAATTTTAAAAGGTAATAGATTGAAGAAAAGCCTTTTCACCCCCCTTCTAGATAGGAATATCAATTGGTATCAGAGCTTGGAACTCCAAGACAACAGCGTAACATCCCGGAGGCGATCTCATGGCTACTTCCAAGAGAAGGTTTGATGAGTTAGAGCTCTCTAACTCTGAGGTACACTTGCAAGTTTCTTCTGATTTCGATTTTGATAATGATGACCTGTTGGATGAAGACATTTAATTTGCATATGAAAATCTACAAAAAAGAAACTGCAAAAATTATTGGGAAAAATCAAAAGCCAAAGAGAAATGTGTGCATGCTTGAAAATGACAAAGAATCCTTAATGGATGTGGTTAAATCACTACAAGAGAAATTAAATATAAAAGAAAACAAGTGGAAGAAATCCCCGAAATCAATTCTGAAAACCTGGGAAATAAACCAAGCCTACTAGAAACAACTAAGAAACTGTTTGATGAAGAGAGATTGAAGAAAAGCTCATATATGCTAGATGATATGCTTAAAGCCCAACACTCTCACTGTGATCGTAGTGGACTAGGATATGATGGTTCATCATCATCTACGATAAAGGACTCCAGAAAGCCTATCACTTTTGTTTCTAGTATCCCCACAAAACCCTATGCAAAGCCTGTTATAGAGCATGCCCCTTGCTTTTACTGTGGTAAGTCTGGTCATATCAACATTAGCTGCCCATTGAGAAAAAACAACAATAGTGGACCCAAGGTAAAATGGGATCCTAAAAATGCCTGTCACCTTGCTAAAAATTAGTCTAAGGGCCCAAGACCAAAAGCCTATCTAGTATCTAGACAGTGAATGCTCCCGTCACATGACTGGAGAAAAAGAGATGTTTTCACTTCTATCTAATCATAATGGAGGGACCGTAACATTTGGTGATAATAGCAAGGGCAAGATTGTTGGTAAGGGAACCGTTGGTACCTCCTCTGTATCAGAAATAGAAAACGTATACCTTGTTGATGGACTAAAACACAGCTTGTTGAGTATTAGTCAATTGTGTGATAGAGGTAACTGTGTTGTTTTCGATGCAAAAAAATGTGAAGTGAGAAATCAAACAACAAATGAAATTGTCTTCACTGGTGAGAGATACAATAACACATATATAGTATCTATGGAAGACTTAGCTATGGACAATGTCAAATGCCTAGCATCCTTTGAAAATGAGAGTTGGCTGTGGCATAGGAGGTTAGGACATGCCAACATGAAACTATTAAAGAAACTCTCAGAAAAAGAATTGGTCAAAGGCATTCCTAAAATTAACTTTTCGAAAGATAGAGTGTGTGAAGCATGTCAACTAGGAATGAAAATCAAAAGAACCTTCAAACCAATAAATGTGGTATCTACCTCTAGACCATTAGAGCTTATCCATATGGACTTACTAGGACCTACCAGAACAGCCAGTATTGGAGGTAAGCACTATTTCTTAACTATGGTAGATGACTATTCTCGTTTTACCTGGGTAAGCTTCATTACGCATAAAAATGAGGCATACGACAAATTTGAGAAGTTGGTAGTCAAAATGCAAAAACAACAAGAAAACAAAATTATGAAGATTCAAAGTGATCATGGAAGGGAATTTGACTACACCCAGTTTGATACCTATTGTGATCAAAATGGAATTCAACACCAATTCTCAGCACCTCGTACTCCACAGCAGAATGGTGTAGTTGAATGAAAGAATAGGTCTTTACAAGAGATGGCAAGAACGATGATTAAAGAAAAGAAGTTACCACTATACTTCTGGGCAGAGGCTGTTAGTACAGCTTGTTACATTGGTAACCGTACATTCCTTCGCCACATCTTGAACAAACCTGCATATGTACTTTATCATGGTAAAAGACTCAATATCTCATACTTTAAGGCCTTCGGTTGCAAGTTCTTTATCTTAAATACCAATATAAATATTGGGAAATTTGACTCTAGGTCTGATATTGGAATATTTCTTGGATATTCAACATCTAGTCGTGCTTATCGTGTATTCAACAAAAGAACTCTAGTTGTTGAGGAATTTGCAAATGTCACTTTTGATGAAATTGAACATTCTGACGTACAATCTACTCCAAATGATGAAAATGAGACTGATGTATTTCCTGTACCAGTTGACGGGGACAATGATATCTCAGAAAAGGAAGAAACTGAGAAGAACCCTAGGTTACTGCTAAATCATCCTAAGGATTAAATCATTGGGGACCCAAATGCTGGAATAACCACTAGGTCATGTGCTAACATATGTACACATCTAGCATTTGTCTCACAAATAGAACCCAAGATATTTGATGAAGCAGAAAATGATGAATATTGGATGCTAGCGATGCAGGATGAACTCAATCAGTTTGAAAGAAATATGGTGTGGAGTTTAGTACCAAGACCAGAAAATCATTCAATTATAGGGACTAAATGGGTGTTCAAGAACAAGCTTGATGAGAAAGGAATAATCACTAGAAATAAAGTGAGATTAGTAGCTCAGGGGTATACGCAAGAAGAAGGAGTTGACTTTGAAGAGTCATTTGCACCTGTGGCTAGGTTAGAGTCAATTCGGATGCTCCTAGCATATGCATATAGTAAAAAATTCTCTCTATACCAGATGGATGTGAAGAGTGCATTCCTGAATGGATATGTTAGTGAGAAAGTGTATGTCGAGCAACCCCCTGGATTTAGTGATGTCGACTACACAAAGCCTTATATGGACTCAAACAGGCTCCCCGTGCATGGTATGAGCATTTGAGTGGATATCTATTAGAGCATAACTTCTCATATAGAACAGTGGATAAAACTCTGTTTATCAAAATAAGCAAGGATGACATACTAGTTGCTCAGATCTATGTTGATGACATCATTTTTGGCTCAACTGACAAAGTGCTGTGCAAAGAATTTTTTGAAATTATGAAAAATGAATTCGAAATGAGTATGATAGGAGAACTTAAATACTTCCTTGGACTTCAAATTCAACAAACTAACAAGGGAATTTTCATAAGTCAGTCCAAATATAGATTAGAACTCTTATCTAAGTATGGGATGAGTGAGGCCAAATCAAAGAAGGTTCCCATGGGTCAAGGGGTAAAACTAGACAAAGATGAGAGTAGCACTCAAGTTGAACAAAAACTTTACCGAGGAATAGGGGCGGAGCCAGGAATCAGCTTTGGGGGTGGCACAATTCGATCGGGGGTGGCACACCTACCAAAAAATTACCAAATTAAGTGTATTTTTCGGGAAAATTTTTTTTTTGTAATTTTTCCTTAAAAAAATTTTTTTTGATATATTTTCCCCAAACGGGGGTGGCACCTGCCACCTCCCCCCACCATGTGGCTCCGCCCCTGCCGAGGAATGATTGGAGGACTTCTATACCTCACAGCAAGTAAGCCTGATATCTTACTGAGTGTAGGCATCTGTGCCAAATTCCAGGTAGATCCTAGATAGTCGTATGTAAAAGCTGTGAAAAACATCCTGAAGTATCTAAAAGGAACCATTCATCTAGGATGATGGTTAACTGCATACACCGATGCAGGTTTCGCCGGTAGTAGGACTGACTGAAAAAGCACTAGTGGAGACTGCATCTTTATAAATCACTGTCTCGTATCTTGGATGAGATAAAAATAGAATTCAATATCATTATCTACTGCAGAAGATGAATACATTGTTGCAGGTAATTGTTGTGCTCAGCTATTATGGATGAAACAGGTCTTACTTGACTTTGGTGAAAATACTGACAACATTCCTATCTACTGTGATAACACCAATGCAATCAATATTTCTAAAAATCCTATTCTACACTCTTGTACGAAACACATTGACATCTGATATCATTTTTTGAGAGAGCAAGTTCAAAACAAAGTGGTTAAGTTAGAATACGTCCGCTCTGAAGATCAAATTGCTGATATATTTACCAAACCACTCGGAGAAGAACCATACATACAATTACGTCGACAATTGGGCATTTGTGAATGCCATCACAATATGGCTTAATCCTCCCCGTACCTTGTGCATTCATTGGTTATATCTTTGTTGATCCTTAGACTTTGCAGGTATTCAAAGGGAGCATAATCCCCACTTTTTGACTCTGTCAAGAGGAGAATTGAATGGGAATCAAGTATTTAAACCGAAAATGTAAAAATGAAGAACAATTGAAGCCCTTAAAAAATGTTCATCAAATCGTAAAATGTGAAAATGAAGAACAATTAAAGCCCTTAAAAATGTTCATCAAAACGTAACCTCTTTCGTCAATCCCTTGATTATCCATTCTGACATCATCAAAAAGGGGGAGATTGATAGGGTTAGGTTTTGATGATGTCTCCACGCATGGCAATTGTTCTTATATCTTTTAGGTTGAGATCTAGAGGTCTTAATGTCCCAATGATGAATATCCATTTACCTAAGTTGAAGAATTGATGAACATGAAATAATGGATATCACATGGCCGATCTAGGAAGCCAATAATAATTTCCAAGACTTCTAAGTTTTTAAAACATGTATTTCCGATAGTTGGAACTCGGGTTCCCGGTAGGAAAAAGCTAAGAAAATCAAGTTTGGAAGTTCACTGGGGACTGGCCTAAGGATCGGTCTAAGGACCGGTCTAAGGACCGGATCCACCAGTGGCTAGACTGGTGTACAGACCGGTAGATATGACGGTCTGCAGAAATGTGAGATTTGATTTCAAAAACGTTTTGCTCGGCCCAAATTTATCTTTTTTAATAAAATTCGATTAATTTGTAAAACATTTCCATCTCATACGAATTTCAAACACTCCCGGTTGACTTAAACAAAACATGCAAAAATGAGGAATGTGGTTGTCTCAGGCATAAAGCTAAGATTCTGCTAATCAATGAATAGGGTTTGTGTGCTAAACAGATCAGAGTGTACAATGTTTTTATCTCAGGCTTTGTCGATATGTCTTATCTCATTGGCTTGTTCAAGAAATGCCCGTTGGTCTTTGTGGGAGGCTGTGCTGACATTCAAAGTGAGCCTAGACAAAGGGAATGTAGTAGTGAGGGAGATTTAGTGATATAAGGAAGGGGAGAGCAGACTAAGGAGGAGGGGGAGAACAAAGAGCAGTCACGAGAGAGAACTGAGCATAGGATACAGATAGAGAGGTTGAGCGAGAGAGCAGAGAAGAGAGGAAGGCTAGGCGTATGAGTGTTGGGAGATAAGAGGGGTTGAAGAAATCACTAAGGCAAAGAGGGGGCATCCGGGGTGAAGAGGACTAGTCGACTGAGGGTGGTCGAGAGAGAGCAGAAGGAAGGGTGTTACTGTAGTTGTGCAAAACTGGTAAGGGAACCACTTCAGGTACTCTTCTCTCCTTATTTTTATTCATACATTCTGCTAAAATCTGTAAGCCTTAGTGTAAAACTCTATTGACATACTTACTGCTACACCTCTTTAGTGTTGTTCCAAAAATAGTAGAACTCTTTTACTCGCCTTAAGTTTCCTTGTTAAACGTTTTGATTAGTGTTAAGTAAAAACAGTTGGGTTCTCCTTAAACTCCCTCACAATCTATCCTCACTAATCTTACAATGACATATCTTTTAATGTAAGGAAGAGAACACATCTCAAGCTCCCAAAAATCCTTTCATTGGCATATCTTTATATTTGGGTTTGAAATGGTAATGTGAGTTGTTACATGTTCTTCATGATTAATATATTTTAGAATGAGTTAAGGAACACACATGCTATGCTTTATGTATGAAAATATTTATGTGTTGTTCACCTATATACATGTTGGCCCCAAATGCTTAAACTATGAATATTTTGTTATGCTCAAATGCTTAAATGATGTATATCTTTATTTCTCCCTCACATGCATGATGCCCTATGCTTATAATATGAACATCTCTCTAATGGATCATTGATATAGTGAATCTTTCATGCCTTAGCTCACACTTGTTACAAAAATTGTTAGGGACATTTTTACATGCCTTATATAAATATGTTCAAAAAGGAATACGCATGTATGACTTCTATAAGAATATCATTATTGAAAATGTCCTTAAAAACTCATGCATGCAAATTGTCTATGCTTTAAGTTAAGAACATTTTTATGTAAACTTCCATGCTCACATATTGTAACAATTTCATATTGCTCTCACTTATTGCTAGAAGCCAGTTATTATAATGATGTCTCTTTTCATTAGTTTTGCAAAGCATAATATTATTGTGTTGGTATATTTCATGTCCTTGAGCTTTCACAGGTACACATTTAAAGGAAGGACTGTTCTGGCTTGCAAAACATTAAGGCTTGCATTGGAAGAATATCACTCAAATAGCATCTCGAAAGAAAACAAGAGAAGAAGTAGTTTGTTAGGATATTTTGTCTTGTACTCATATTGTAAAAGCCTTTGAGCTTCTTTCAGTTGTATCGTTGTAGTTAGGCAACTTAACCAAGGAACGTATCCTTGAGAGGCATATTGATTTTTAAGAGATACTTTACTTATAAGTATCCTCCTAGGACTCTCAACTAGCCTAAATTTATAGAGTCCAGTACTACTTCACAATGCTACTTGTGTACTCTCCTGAGCATTGATTTTTCATTCTTTCTGAGAGTTGACAAGGGGCGTGCTTTAACTATAACACATCACTTGGTTTTATATCTTTACAGTCATACACTTGTACTCATTGTGCACAAATACCTACCAGACAAGATTTGAGCATATATCCATTGTATAATCGAGTGGGAAAGGGCATGAGCCCTTGGGTAGAGTTCCTAGAGTGTCATATGCATCAGCTTTGTCTTTTTGACCTTTACAGTTGTCCCTAGAAAAACCTATGTCTTGCGAGGCATAGTCAGGACTTGTGTTTGTCCTGAAACCTGTGCTTTGCATTTAGCACAATCGGGATTTGCATTTATCTCGTAGGTAGAAACCCGTACTTTGTGTTTAGTACGGTCAGGCTCTACATGTAGCCTGGGTGTGGTTACCTCGGCCCAGGGGGAGTCGAGAAGATAGAGTTTATGTTTACTCTATAGAGAGAGAGGTTACCCTGGTCAACAGGAGTTAGGCTAGGAAGAGAGTTTTGCGTTTAACTCTTTGTAAAAGATTACATAGTGGATACCGGGGTACACTGTAAAAGGAACCACCCCGAAGAGTGGACTAAGCGATTGCTGAACCATTATAAAAATTCTTATGTCTCTCTCTTTACCACTCTTTCTTCTCTTGTTTTATTTTCAGTTTATCTTCAGTTATATAATTAATCTTGTGTTTTTGTAATTTAATTTTAAAAGGTAACAGATTGAAGAAAAACCTATTCACCCCCTCTAGGCAGGAATATCACCCGCCTTTGGCTGTAGAAGAAAGAAATTTGAAGTGAGAAATTTCGAATTTAGAGAGAATAATTTCAGATTTCAATAATGCTGACTAAATTCCTAAAGAGATCGATTTTTACCTTTGAACTGATGGTTCTTTGGCACTTCCGCTTGGTGCTTGGAGTGTTTTCTTATTGGGTTTTGACTTTACGGGCCATGATTTTCCTGGGTTTTTACATTGAAAATTTCAATGAAGCTTTATATATATACACAGACACACATCTGATACATGGCTATCGGCCTATGGTTACATGTATGACAATAAATTGAGAGAAAATTTGGAAATAAACCCTATATAATGGAATTGGTAAAAGAAGAAGAGAGAAGTGATACTTGAAAAGGGGTTGGCCGGAATGTCCATTACAGAGTACGAATTAGATTCATTGAGTTATGAAAGCATTTTGTATAGTAAAATGGAACAGTCTCTCTTAGTTTAGGAGGATTAGGTAATTTTAAAGATTGAATTGGTGAAAGGGAAGTAATGGCCATTGAAGTGGTGGAGTGGGTGGTTACATAAGCTCCCAATAGGATCCATCAATCTTTAGTTATTTTATTCTTACAGCACAATAGCATTTCAATATTTTTTTCTATTCTCACTTTCATTTTGCTTAAGGTAACCACCCATTTTCTCAATTCTTAAGGCACCATTTCCAATCAATTTAAGCAAGAAATGAGAAATTATGAAAATCAATCCTGACCATTTATTATTAGAAAAAATTAATCTTAAATGTTTAAGTATAGAACTAAATCAATCTTGATCTTTGATTTATATCCAAGGGTTAAAAATATAGGATATTCAAAACAAATCCTTCCTTATTATATAGACTAGCGCATACCTGTGCCTAAAGGAACGGTTTAAAAATGGTGACCAATAATCTTTTAATTTCAAGTTAGATCCCACAAAAACAAAAAACATATGTGTTATTTACAAACATGAAAATGAAATGAAAATAACAAATGTAATACATAAAAAAGTGAAATAAAATGAAACCATATTTACAAAAAGTACAAAACTATATTTAATCTTGAATGTCTCTAAACATCTTCATCATAACTGTACGGAATGTTTTTGTATCAACTTCTATGTACCAATTGTGAGCATGCACAAAAATCTAGTTAATAAAGAACAAACAAATTAGAATATAGATATTGATATGAGAACAATTTGAACAAAGTGAAAAGTGAGACTATAGTTACTTTATTGATTTGCCATTGTCGCAATTTAGCCGGCTCCAAAGCATGTCGATCCCAATCCTACAAAAAATAATTAATCATGTATTTTTTATTAGTAGAAATAGTTATTGATTATCGAATGAAATGCTTAATAACATGTAACCTGAATGTTGTATTTGTTTGGCACATAAAACTAACACAAAACCTCAGGGTAAACAATATTTGGCGTGGAATCTTGCTCATCTTTTGGGAGAAGAACAGCTATACAATCAAAAGATGTGCACATTGATAACGCAACATAGAATTGGTCATGACTAAACACTGTTGTCCGCAAATTGACCCCAACAAATTTTACAGATTGGCCTTGTGATTTATTAATAGTCATGGCATATGCCAAGTGGATTGGAAATTGACGCCTTGTTATTTGAAAAAGAAATTCAGATGTTGATGGTGTCAACGATATTCTTTGTATGAAGAATAGTTTTCCAAATTTTTCTCCGGTTAAAATCTTAACTTCAATAATGCAAGTGTCGCACCTAACTACCATCATCTTTGTACTATTGCAAAGTCCATCTCTTGGGGCATTGGTTCGTAACAATATTATTGGAGACCCATGTGGTGGCAATTTCTACTTTGACCTTTCGGGTTGTATCTGAACCATCGGCTACAGGGAGGCTGTCGATTGATCCAGAGGCTTGAGTGGGTTTCCTGCAAACAAGAAAAGGATACACCTGCTTGGCTCCTGTAAAACAAGAGTTAGTGCCCACCGGTCAACAGTGACCGATGGGGCCTCCGAAGCTTAAGTTAGTCTCTTTCTGAAGAAGAAGACAAAAGATAGCTAGAGTGGGCCAGAGAGCTGGGATTAGAAAAAAGGGATCCCATGAACAGTACCTTGGAGGGTTATTTATAGGGAGGGGTTGACTTGGGGGGCCCAAGTTTGGCATGTGGGATGCGCGTCGCGGGCTCCCCCGTGCGATGTTAGCCCTGATCGTTGCACGTGTTGGGCCAAATGGGCTGGTGCAGTCGGTGGGCCGGGTCGGTCATACAGATAGGGAACCGCGAGCGGCCATACAGTATGCTTTGTTCTGGGTTACTGTCAACAGGTGGACCCTATGCTAAATAGCCAGATGGTCCGGGAGCCATGTCCTTGCCATAAGGAACACACATGATGCTCTACCGAACGACGTGGTAGCCGGAGGTCTGGGGATCACTTGACCGATAAGCCCCACTTTGTCCAGAGATGTTTAGTGTATTGCGAGGTCTGAGATCAAGTTGGCTCCCTCGGAGGTATTTGCAGTGTTAACCGAAGGAGGATTGTTGACCCATGGGTCCAACCCTTCGAGTATAGGAGCATGCCTGTCGAAGGGCCGTAAGGCCGACGATTCGAGACATTGTAGGATGCTTGGAGTCTAGAGTTGGGCTGTCTGCGCATGCCTTGCTGTAATGGATACGACTCTCCCAAGCCAAGGTCCGGCTACCACAATAGCCCTCAATGTTTTCCAACTTTGTTGGAAAAGATTGATTCTAGACTGCCGGACACTTTGCTTTTGTGAGGTGGCTCTTATCAGGCTTGTACTGACACTATTTGATGGTGATAGGGGATAAATTAAATGCGGATGTTAGTATTTTACCACATGTCTTGTCCTGATTCGTTGGTCAAACGGTCCACATCGGTACTTGTGTAGATTAAAGACAGACAGCTGTGACTCGTACCTGCTGTAGGCCTATAAATAGGATGCTAGAGTTGAGCATCTGGGATTCACTTCACGCATACAGATCCTCCGCAGAGCTCTCTATCCTTCGGTTATTGTCCTTCGGTCATTGTCCTTCGTTAATCAGCATGGATCAAGTGATCGACCTGAGCTCCACCAGCTCGAGCACGGATTCAGATTCCTCATTCAAGCTCAGCTCTGGTGAGTCGACTCTGGATGTTAATTCTAGAGTGTCTATCCCTGCTGGGAACCTGGCTCTAGAAGACCCATCTTTGATGTAGCCTTCAGTCGGTGGACGGATCCGGATTGTCCGACATTTGTTTGAAGATGATGAGCCCGTGCAAGATGCTTAGGGAGGCCACTTGGGCAGGGCCTTCGGAGGTTGTGCCTCCAAAGCACAAGGGGGGACCGTCCTTGCCCATATCTAGATTTCTTTCATGGAGGGATGGATAGGATCGATGACTTCCACCACCAGTATGGGATCCCAACTTCTATTACATTTGCAGAGGTAGGGGCTGACATTACTTATGCAGAGGAGCATGTAAGTATTCCTTTAACGACGATAACCGAAGGGGGGCTAAAGCTCCCTTTTTACCCTTTTCTTCGGGCATTCCTACGCGTGTTACAGCTCTCTCCCTGCTAGCTTTCGGTGAATAGTTACTAGATTACTGGCTGCATTCGGGCATTGTACGAAAGGGATAACCTGGAGTTTCATATGTCGGACCTCGTGGGCTTGTTCTCGCTCTCTCGTAACCGAGCGTCCGGCAGGTACTTCTTCACTACCTGAAAATCGTACGAAGATGTCATCTCCAGGATGACGAATTCTGAGAGGTGGGTGAATGTCTATCTGCAACTTTACGGAGAGTATAATTTTGGGCCGGAGGAGCATCGACACCCTATCCCGATGAAGCTGGGAAACCCAGGTGGGAGGCCTTCCCCTTACTTCCAGATGTTCAAGAGTTCCTATTTTTCTGATTGCTCTCACTTTGTGCAGATGTGTCCGAGACCTCAAAATTCATGAGGGGAAGAGCCTCGGAAGCCTAGATCGAGGCGCTATTGAGATGTGGAGGAAGGGATGCTCCCTCACTACTGGGGTACTGGCCGACGTATTAGAGTTTCCTAGAGGATTGGAATTCTAGGGGGAAGAGAAAAGCAGTAGTGATTCCCTGTGGGCACGCACCTTCCCGGAAGAAGCCCAGACTCTTTCAGTACTTCGTGGGGGGACCTTCGGCGGTTAGGGGAAGGGATGATGAAGAGATTGGCAGGGAAGCCCCAATCTACCAACCAACCCCAATAACGATTGCAGTAAAGGAAGCTCTTGTGAGCACTCCGGTTGTTCATCCGACTACTTCTCCCAAATTACGTGGGGTGAAGTTGAAGCCCTTGACTTCGATGAGGTACCGTAGGGGGTTAGATACACTGCCACAGGGATAGTACCCCCCCCCAGTCGGCTGCCCCGGACTCATCTGAACCATGGGATCCCAATTTCCACAAGTATTTTGGAGTGCTTGTTTTGACGTCGGATAGTG
This sequence comes from Monotropa hypopitys, assembly GCA_002855965.1. Classification (NCBI taxonomy): domain Eukaryota; kingdom Viridiplantae; phylum Streptophyta; class Magnoliopsida; order Ericales; family Ericaceae; genus Monotropa; species Monotropa hypopitys. The sequence continues at coordinate 7,175 of NMUG010000729.1, read as the reverse complement.
TGAATGCTGATCCGACAGTCGCACATCCCCTCCTCTAGGTACTGCAGTTGCCGGCTGATATGAGGTCCCTACCGACTAGGATGGTAGAAATGTATGACTATGCCGGAGCAAGCCTCATAAAGGTACCAGAGATGTTTTTCAACGAAGATTGTTATTTACTTGCTAACGGCGATTCTGTCTTTTGCAGGCTTGTCCGTGTTTCTCTAGTCTATATAAAACTACCCAGGCTGTACTCCAGAGTGCTTATAAGTGGGAGTGTCGAGATCTAAAGGAAGAAATCATCCTCGGGCCCGTGACAGACCGAAAGGATCTACTCTTTCGGCATCTCAAGGAGGCATCAGCGGAGCAGAATCGGTTGAAAACAAAACTTGTGGAGGCCGAAGATAGTCTCCGGCAATCACAGGAAGGCTCCGAGGAGAAACTCCAGAAGACTGGCGCTGAAACTCCAAGTGCTATACGGAGGGGTATAAGGATGCCGAAATAAACTATCGGTAGCAAGTGCACGAGCTTTTCCCCGAAGCTTATGAGGTCGGCTATAAAGGGGGTTTTAACATAGCTTACAAAGAGGCATGGAGTCAGGCACTTGATACAGCGGGAGTGCCGTATGATTCACCCCTTTGGGCTGACGCACCTGTTCCAGCTCTGGTGATCCCTCCTTTTGTACTACCGGATAGGGAGCCCCCCACTGGCCCGAAGGAGCTCATTTGCCGAAGCTGTTCATAATGTAATTGTTGTTTTGTACGATTAACACCCGGATATGTATCTCTTCTTAAACTCATGTGATGTATGACTATTGGATCATTTAAGTGTTTTGTGGGAATGGTGATATTCATGGTTTAGACTTTAAATGCATATTCTCTTATATCATTGTTTATATTATTTCAAAAAAATGGTTTCAAATTTTAAGGGTGTTACAGTTGGTATCAGAGCAAATTGGTTGCGAAAACTTAGGACATTGGGAAAGGTCACATAGTCATACATGGGTGCATCGGGCTTGAGTTAAACAAAATCCTTATTTCATATGATTGCTTGTGTGTGCATGGCATAAAGTTAAGGCATAACATTGAATGCGAATTCGATAAGTTGCTTTGAAAATTTTAAAATGTGTGTGTGGGGGGGGGTATAAGAAGGGTGTCATTTCTTCTTAAAATTCCAAGTAAAGTGTCGATTGAGTACCCTTATGTCGAAGTCTTGGTTGGGTTCGTCTTTGCTTCTGTGTGGTGTCTCATACTCTCCTTGTTGTTGGTATGGTTATTCGATTCCCTTCCTTGGTGATCGTCATTTTTCTTGTTTCGTAGAAATGGATGGACGTCGTGCAGGAATTAGGGGTCGTGGACGCCGTGGAGTTGAAATTCCTGATGCGAGTAGTGAGGAAGTGAATGGGCAGCCAAGGGAGTTTCCTGACGTGGCTCAGGCCGAAGGGGCTATCCCCAGAGGACTGGTCAACATTGGGCAGTTTATCTGCGAGATTGCTACGGCCGCAGTGGAAGCTAGTAGGGGTGTTGCAGCAGCTAGGGATCAAGCTGATAATCGTCTTTATGATGCACTTCGCGAGTTTCGTCGTATGGACCCTCCAAAGTTCAATGGCGAAGTGGAGCCTATCGAAGCAAATCACTGGCTAACAGAGGTGAAGAAGATCTTTGAGATGTTGGAGATTGGCGACCATAAGATTAGGATTTCTCTTGCTTCTTTTTAGCTCGTCGGTGAGGCTAGTGAATGGTGGTCCCACAAAGGTAGCTAAAGTGTGTGAACAAAATCCTTATCCTGAATGATCCCGAGTGTGCATATGCAAGATGTATATAGAAGAACTCTATCTATGCACCGATATTCGATTAAGACCAATGAAGTGTTCATTATGTACTTTTTTTCATTTGTGACCAAGTTCTCAAGTTTAACCAAGACAACAAAATCACACCCACTCTACCCAGATGACACTCAACAACACCTATCAAGTACCAAAAGCCAATTTGGGTTGCAATGGAGCTAAACAACAAAAATTTTATAAACTTTTACTTGACTAAAAACATGTGGTGAATACCCTTATCCCCCAACTTAAAACGGACGATGTCCTTATCCACAAAAAAGAATAGAATAGACAGGCACGTAAAAAAGGAAATAGAGAGATATCACCTGAGTGAGTTGCAAAAGATTAGACGTGAGTAGTATCTCCCAACTTGAGCCAAATGGTCCTGCATGTTAGTCCAACAAAACACAACACAAAAACAAATACAAACAAAATAAAGGGATACCAATATAAATAAAGACACCTTGGGTTGCATCCCAAGAAGCGCTAAGTTTTACGTATTCAACTAGACGTCAATGAAGCATTTATGGCGCTTCTTGTAGTTTATGATGTAAGGGTCATACCAACAAAGATTATGTGACTCTCCCATGAATGATAGAAAGAAGTAAGTGGTGAGGAGAGTCAACATATCATATGTGCCATAAGGTGGCACGTGACCCTTAGGCCAAAAGGATGTGGCCTTGGGAAATAGTGTCAATAAAGATATACGAGGAGTAAGGACCAATAACGTACTTTAAAAAATGAAACCTACCTCTTCGATATACTGATGGTCTAGACACCCAACCTCAAAATATACCTCATCTTTATGTAACTCATTCAAAAATGCAACCTCGATAATAGATTCTACTGGGGTAAAAAGTTCATGATTAGGCTCAGGTGGTAGAATACTTAAAACATTGGGCTCGAGGTCACTTTGCATGATTTCAAAATGATCACACACTAACGGGGTGACAGATACTGGTGTTAATGAATCATAAGTAGTTGACCAAAGGGGAATGTCTATAAGAGGTGGAAGCTCTAACATAGGATTAACCTCTATTATGGATTGAACAATATCGACATCCTCAAAATTGAAATGTGCAAGACAAGATTTTGGATGATCCTCAGCCACTACAACTTCTGTTACTACCTCCATATCAGTGAAAAAGGGTGACCTCGGACTAGAAGATGGGACTACTGATGAGTCCGAAGCATGTAGAGAAGCGGGGGAATCCTCCCATCATCAACAACTGAAGTGGACCCTTTAGATAGAGACATTGTCTCATTGGATTCGGGGTCCTTAAGGGTAGTTTCAGCTACCAACGCTCCCTCCTCGTTCTCCTTCAATTGTTCTGATAGCTCACCCATTTGGGCATCTATATTTGGCATAAGCTTGCTATGTGAATGGAGAGGTTGGGTATCATCATTGAGGCCCATAAAAACCCTATAAAATTCAACCTAAATACTCGGATGAAAGCAAGAAATAATACTCCTATATTCCTCTAACACCTCCTCAACTCTTGGTTCGTCGGAGTTGGCAATTGATTCCTCCTCATCATGCACACCCTCAACACTAACCTCCTCGCATGTATATTCATGATGGTCATATATGTAGTCTATTCTAATACCTAGACCACCCTCACATGGGGTAGACACCTCGCTTGGTAAGAGTCCATTGACAAAATTTTGTATTAGTTCTTCGACGATGGACTCAATCGGCTCACTGCAAAAACCAGAACTTGGGAAGGCTCTGATAAGCATAAATGTATCGTGTTGGGGTAAAATTCGTTAATAAATTTGCTTTTCAGTTGAAACCATGTTGTGTAAGATCCTAGTATTAGAGAGGTTGCCCAATGTTTAGCCTTATCCTTTAGAATAGATAAAAATAGTTTGTGCATACGAGTGTCAAATTGCAGATCATAATTGTACTCATCAATACAAATGTCCTCAATTTTTTTGATGTGGCTACACGGGTCTTGCATAGGCACGCCATGAAAGGTAGAGAGCAGAAAATTGGGCAATATTGGTCTTTGAGATGGGGCATAGTAAGAGTTTGGTATATGAGTTGGTGTACAAGAATGTCGATTGTGAGTTTTCCATCTCGAATAAGTGTGAGAATCATCATTGTAATTGTAACTCGGATCAAAAAACTCTTGTAAATTATTAGAATTTTTAGTGTTGACTATTTTCCGGGACGAATATTCAAATTTGTTGGACTTGCAATTTAGTTGGAATAATTCATTTTTAGTTATTTAATTCAATAAATCATTCAATAAAATAGTCTTATAAAGTTTATTAATTTAATGAGTATATTTTTTAATCAAAATTGATAATTGCAGGCCAAAAATCATTGAACAAATATTTTATCAAAACCATATTCAAATCAAGACAATTCTCAAAGAAAGATTCAAGCCCAAGAATTCAATTTCAAGCACACAACGAAGCCATTGCAGCAACCCACAAATTGCAACAAATCAGCCCATCAACCACAAACAATCCAGCAGTTCAAGCCCAAGTCCAACATCAAGGCCCAAATCAGATCCAACCCCCGCTACAACAAAAAAATCAAATCCTTTCTTCCCCAAATCAATTTGCGTAAAACCTTCCAAAAACCCAGAAATCGCAAAAATCAGCACGCGGGGTTCCAGCTATGGCACATTCCATCAACGGATTCTTTCCAAATTCATTTCTTTCCTAATTCGATTCAATCATGGGTTTGCAATTGCAAGAAATCAATGAACGGGATACACAACTGATTCTTCCAAATTTGGTTCAATCCTCAGAGAGAAATCCAAATCGCAGGTGTGTGATTTCTTGCTAAATCGATTGCAACAAGTTTCCAAATCGCAGAAGTGTGCAAACGGGAGACAGGAAATTCGCAAAGATAAATTGATACACCTTAGAGTTTCACACACAACACCAAATCGGGGCAGCAGATGCATGCGATGGGTTTTCAAATTGCAGAGATGGGTTTCCAAAAAATCACAGAAGCTCCAAATCGGGGTAGTAGCCGATTGGAGAAAGGTTCCAAATTGCAACAAATTGGGTGATTTCAGTCGAGGGTTTCCAAATATTGTTTCGCAAAGAGCATCATCTGGGTTTCCAAAATTCACAGCAGATCGAATGTTTCCAAAATATGACAGTAGCTGGGTCTCTCAAAGGATTCGTGCATGGGTTCAATCCGAGATTCCAATCTGCAGTAGATCAAGCTCCTTCCCAAAATCAATTCGTGATCCTTCCAGTAATCTTCCAATTCTTCCCGAAATTGCATCTAGGCGATTTAATTCGCGTAAGATTTCTCCAACGGGAAGCTTCCAAATCTACGGCAATCACTCGTCCTCTCAAATCGCTGCAAATTGCAGCAATGGTCTTGAAAGTCTTCTTGATTCCAAAAATGGGTTCTGTACCGTTGGTTTGAGGTTGAAATCACATTTGTGTGTATAGGCTGAGTTCGAGGGAGTCCCTGATATAAATAGAACAAAAAAAGGGTGGTTCTATAGGGGTGACGAGGTAGAGAGAACAGATTGAGAGACAAAGGAGTGAACAGAAAAAGAGATAGAGATCGAGAGAGAGGAGCAGGGGTTGACATTCATGTGGGGAAAGAGATGAGACAGAGGGGTGCTTGATCAGAGAGTGGATGTGTTAATAGGAAATCACAGAGAGATTCATGTAGATTAGAGGGTGTGCTTACGAGAGATACACAGAATGTTTTTGTGTTCCTCACAAAGACCATCACAGTAGATATAGTGTGAGAGAGACACTGAGATAGATTGTTTCTTTGTTCTTTCTGTGCACTCACTCACATAATTGCACTTATACAGTGTCACTGGTACACGAATTAATTTATACATAAAATGGAACAGTGAGTGATACAGTATGTATGTATATATTCACTTATTTTGAGAATTACAATATTTATCATTTTGTGTCTATGATTGCATGTCTCGTTCATGATTCAGCCTATTTCCAATACTCGGAATTTTTGGAGATCATAAAATAAGAATACGAGATATCTTAGCATATCCTTTTTGTTCAGACAATAAACCCCAGTGTTTAATTGATTCTGAATATTTTGTGTTCCGCGAATCGAATTTTCTAGTTTAGGTTCGCGGACCATTGTTTCATGAGAGATTAATCCTTGGAAATGAGATTGAATATATTGTTCATACATTGAATAAATCTTTGTTTTTATTTGATTAGTGGTTTGGTGATTACTTATTTATTTAATTTCTCTCGTCGCACTTTAATTATTTTTAATATTTTTAGAAATCATCAAAAAGTCTATTCACCCCCTCTAGATTTCTTTGTCAAATCTATTGCACGGTTTTTCAATTGGTATCAGAGCCTTGTTACTTTTTCAAAGATTAAATTTTGAGATTGATCCTATTTTGCAATGGATTCTTAAATCTTCTGTCTCTCAACCTTTTGATTTTCAGTCTTTTTGAGTGCGGTGGGATTATATCTATTTTCTTGTTTGATTATTCGTCAAACTTAGAAGATTTCTAATTTTTACTACTACATAATTTGTTTTCTATCTTTCATGCTTTGTGGTTTAGTGATCTAACCATCTCCAAATTTATTTGGAATCGTGCATCGCATCGTTTTTTACTTATTTCGGAATTCTCATCAGTCGGAGACTTAGGTAATGGGTTAAGGTATTTTCTGCGTCGTTACCATTACTTTGTTTATTTATGTTCATATATTTATTGTCTCCAATTAAATATTGATGCTTTGTTGATTTAGTTGAATGAACAATATTATTGAATAAATTTGTTTTATGGATTATCATGAGGATGACGATTTTTCACTATTTGTCAAAAAGTTTAAAAAGTTTGTAAATTTTCAAAGAGTTAAATCTTTCAACAATCAATCTAAATTCAGTAACTATAACAAACAACAATCTAGTGCTAATAAAGAATCAATGTTTGAAAAAGGTAATAATTTCTTTGGAATCCAATGTCATGAATGTCAATGGTATGGCCACATTAAATCAGAATGTACCAATACCTAAAAAAAATTCAAAAAGGAATACAATGTCACTTGGGACGACGATAGTGATGAAGAAGAAGATCGACACAATTATGGAAACACTTCGAATTATACGGTGCTAATTGAAACAGTTAATCTGTCTTCCAATACGTCTCCTACGATACGTTTGGCTTCTTCCTCGTCTCCTTTAAAAATTAAAAGTGAAACTAACATCAATGAAAAATTGAAGAAAGTCGAGAAATCTAAAATTAAAACAACTAAAGAAGCCTACGATGATCTTCATAAATAATGTGGTAATTTGAAAAGAATGAAAAAGGAACTTGAATCCACATTAAGAGAAAGTGAGAATGAAAAAATAATTCTGCAAACAAATCTTAATTCTAAAAACCTTGAACTTGAAGAA
>NMUG010000728.1:0-20569 GCA_002855965.1 Monotropa hypopitys | reverse complement strand
ATCCCCGAGAAATAGCTCCTTTGCCAATGGAAAGAATCTATCCATTAGGATACCCACTGTGCGAGGATAGTTCTTACCCCTGTAAGATTACTACCTTGACTTTGACTTTGTATGATCTGCTGCTTCGGCTATAACCTTCTGCAATTGTTCTCGCCTTGCTGGAATATTCTGCAACCACAAAAGTTAGATGACCCTCTAGCCAAGTGGCTTGAAGGCCCTCCGATGATCAAGTTAGTCCCGGTAAGAGAAAAACTTAATTCTAATCTAAAGAAATGAAGACAGAATGATGAGAAGTAATTTAGGCAGAGTTTTGATACCAGAGATTCCAGTCCTTGTAAATGAGGAATTCATCCCCTTTTATACTTGCCGATTCCTCCCATTAATGCACTATTTCCCTCCTTAACTTCTCATTTAAGAAGGGAAGATGAATTGAGATCACTGTCTTTTCACCTTCTGCCCAATTAATTCTCCAAACCCTTCATCTTCTGTCGTTCATACTTCTATTCATACTCATACATTCACACTCACGGCCTCATAGCAGTTAGTGTATGTAATGGTTAATATCTTACTCATTAATCATTACCTGTACACACCGCCAATGCTATGCCGAGATGCTCATCATCCCTCACTGCGAATGCTGTCGCACTGGACCAAGCCTTATCCACAGCCGAGTTACCATGCTTGCTCATGATTAATCACATGCCGAGATGCCATTCACAATGCCCAAACCTTCATACCGCACTCCCAGAATGTCATACCCATTGAGCCTGACATGATCCAAGGACCTGCATGGCTATAGGGCTTAGAATAAGCCTTATCTCATACATATTAGTTCGTGTCTGATTCCAGGAACACATATTGGCTCATCCCTTCAGGATCCACCTCCGTATGTCCCTTAATAGAGATAATATGTCACTAGGATGTCCAACCGTTGCCGGTCAAACCTTATCCTAACACCCATATTCTCTATGGACCTACAGTTGGTCAAGCATTAAGGAATCCAATATGCATACCGCGCTGCCATACATCCGCGCTGCCATACACGCGACAGTAATTTAATCAAAGTACATAATCTCACTTACTGGCTTAATTGCAACACAGAGAATCCGAATCCACGTGCCACGTGGCTAATCCAGATTTATCCTACCACAATTGCTCCCCAACTTTGACTGCTTTAGCCGCGCTGCAAGAGTAGTCAAAGATTTCTGAGCTGCCAAAACGTTGTCGCATCATTAATCACTGCTTAATAACCGTCATTTACCCTTAGCCGTCAGTCATCATTACTTTATAAATGTTGTGGGACCCAGGCACATTCCCTAATGGTGATTGCACACTACTCAAGATAGGGCTCTCGATTCCCTCAAGGCCCATCAATCGCCGTGCCAAAAACCACTTGGTCTTCCACCAACATTCCCTCCAACAGCATTTGCCCCCTTTAAATTTAGATCTCAATCTTCAAGCACGAACTCTTCAACACTCCTTTCTTCTGTGCGCCTATAAGTACCCTTCCTGCTATACTTATCTCTTTTTTCAACCTTCGCCTTACTTTTGCAAATATGGGCATCTTCAAACACAAGGTAAATAACCCCGCAAAGATGGCTCACTTTCGGGATCAATTTGACATTCCGGATGATGTAGCCATTGAGTTAGCCCCTCCTAATTACAAATCCGAAAACGAAGATGCCAATACCCTGATTCTTCCTTTAATTGACGTCTTTGAGGCAGGGATTAGATTTCCCCTCAAACCAATTTTCTGCGAGTTTTGCAGTTTCATAGGGCTCACTCCCAGACAGATGTCCACCAACATGGTGCGCATCATAATGGGGGTTGTTGCCCTAAACCGAATAACTTGGTCAAAGATGACCATCCATGAAGTTCTCTATCATTACACAATTAACAGTACCCAGCAAGGGGTCTGGTATTTCAAATGCTGGAATGACAGGGGGAGGCTTGTTGATAATATTTCTGATACCGAGAAGGGGAATGACGATGACCTCTTCATTATCACTGGCAATTGGGAATGCTCCTGGAGAAGAACAAAAATGCTCCCTTCCAAGAAAGGATGGATCCCCCTGTCAGTTCCTATTCCTCATTCCTAATTTCTTCACTTCTTGCAACTTTCTTTTGACTAACTATTGTTTCCTGCTAATCTGCAGCAACCAAGAGAATCAACCACAAATCACTCCACTTCAAAGAATACCAGACTGACGAGGTTCACCGGGCCCTGAATTTCAAAGATTCTCGCAGCATCCCTCTTAACCGGACAGTCTACAAGCTGTTGGACTACATCCCACATTATCGAGGGTACCGCGGAGTCGCACAGTCTGCTCTATCAATCATCCCAAACTCAGAAACCGATCGACCAGCTCAGCCTCCAGGAACTTTAGTGAAAACAGCAGGATCCTCTCTTGACAAAGGTAAAGCGATAGTGATTGAAACAGGAACCTCTAGCCGTGATACTCCCCAACCTAGCCGTGCTGCTCCCCAACCTGAATCTCAGTTCAACCAAGGAACGGAAGAAGAAAACATGACTCGGTTCAACCTATCTGGAGCTTGGCAGAAAATGGCCAGTGGAAGAATCCGATCCCCTCCCGGTCTTCGAACGGTTGTAGTTGCTGCCCATGCCGCATTGCCAACTGCTGCCATAGCTGCCGCAGTTGCCTCCGGTACCAGCGTTGATCCTACCACTGGGGGAAAGACCCTTCCAAAACCAAGGGATGATCAATCTCGATCCACTCAACTCAACGTTCCAATTCCAACCACCACAGAATCAACTTCAACCCTACCAATTGTTGCTGTACTTCCCTCTGTCCATGAACATTCTGAAAACTCTGATGCTGAGGCAGATGATGACCTTGCTGCAGATGATGACCTTGCTCCCCCCGCCAAAAGGGCCAGAACCGCTAGCTCCCGTCGCCCGAGGTCCAACCTTGATCGTGACTTATGGGTCCCTATTTTAAAGAAGGGAGAAGACAACCTCATCCGCACAACTGACACCATCGCTGATCATTCCTCGGCAATAGGATTAGCTAAAGCTGCCTTGCTTCCGAAAGATATGGAAATGGAGGAAAAGTAGTCCTCTATTGACCTATACGCCATTGCCTGTTCTGGTTCCCTCAAGGTAAACATTACTGAATATTCCCTTGTTACTCTCTTACACCCACTTGCATTTTTATCATAACAATTTTCTTCTAGGCCATACAATGTGCCACCATTCTGACCACCAGACTTGCCGAGATGAGATGTACACTTGATAGAGCAAAATATCAATAGCAAATGTCTGGAGACCATTGCCAAGAAAAATGATAACATCAAATCTCTCACTGAGCAATATAGCGAGCTGGGAGGCAAAGTTCTTTCTTTGGAAGCCAAAGTTGCCCAGGTTCAACTTGAAGGAGAAGCTAAGCTGAAAACCCAGCAAGAACTCTTGGAAAAGACCAAAGAAGAACACAGAGAATACTTGAAGAATAGATTGAACGCCCACCAAAAGGAAGTGGAGGCCATGCATGCCAAATTCAGAAACCGTTCGACCGCGCTTGAAAAAGCAAGACAGGAGATAGCCGAGCTCAAAGAGCTTCCCCCTCGAGAACTAAAAAAGGCTAAAGAATACGGGTATACAGCTGGTCACGCAGCCGGAAGCCATGAGACAGGGGAAGAGTACATGAAGGAGTTTACAGAAACACTTCCTGGGCTGGAGGACTCCATCTTCACAAGATATTTGGGGAAAGCCCTAGACTTCATGGGAGTACCTCCTGATTCTACTCTTCGCTCTCTGACTCCTGTTCCTTCTGTATTTCTGCACTTGGAACAAGATCCTCCAGCAACTGGATAGACTGAATCCGTGCTGCCGCTGTCCCAAGATCTTACCATCACTGCCATGTCTTTCCTGTCTGATGTCTTCACTGCTCATACTGAGGCACCAACTGTTGCAATTTCTTCCTCTGCTGAAGTCATGCATTCTGGGATCACTGATCTCACTATCCTTCCGGTTGGCTCTTACGTTATCACTATTACGAATGAAGATGTTCTACCCACTTCTGATCCACCACTGGCTGCTACCACAGGGCCTTTAATTGAGATTCAAACAACTGAGGTGCTGGGCACCAGCGAAACAACTTAACTTTCTTTCATTTGGTCTGTAATATTTTAAGCTCTGAACTACTGATATTGACAACGAGTTTGTCAATATCTTTTCCCTTTGAATGGTGAATGGTGATGGCGTGTAATTCTGAACACCTTTAGATCTTTACTAAAATCAATCGTTTTTATGCTTTGCTTCTGACAATTGAACTGCTTACATGCTTGTACTTTCTTTTCAGCTCTTATACTTTTATCATAACTGCTAAGTCCCATGTGCCATGTTGTTGGGAGTCACTGGGAGCGCGGACTTTTGGGTTACCCCATGTGCCGCTGTGCCCTACTGATACCATAAAACAGGCTTTTGGGTAAAGCTTTTACATTTTTGGCCTTAAGCAAAATAAATTGCTTCATCAAATTTCCCTGAGTTTCTCACTCATTTCAATCCAAGGTTGTTTTTTGACTTACCTTCTCAAAAACATTATAGGATTGAGGATCAGATTTGACCCTTGTAGGACTTCCTTCCTGTTTTAAACCTTGTCTCTCTTGGAACAACTGTCTCTTTTTAAAGCTTTCGGTTCAGGATCCCTAAGGAACCTTATGACATATTTTTGAACTAGACTCTTGGGATTTCTCATCCTCTAAAGAATCTAAGCTCAGGAGGATACTTCTGGGTCTTCTCAACCCATTTCCCGCATTCCCTGCTTGGAACCATCCAGCAGTTTTGAACCTTGGCCCTCTTGAGATTTCCCATCCCTTTTCAAGGCTTTTGGTTTGGGATCAATAAAGAACCCATGAAATATTTGAGCTCAGGTCCTTGGAATGTTACATCAAGGTCCTTAGCTCGGGAACAATGATCCTGGGCCTTCTCAACCCATTCCAAGCATTCCCTGCCTGGGACCATTGCCCCCTAATGAGGAAGTGAAGGCTGATGAAGACTTGACTTTCTCATTCAATAGTGGATCTCGTACAAACATATGACAACAACATCTGGGCAGAAAACTGATCACAAATTCATTCATTAAAAAATCTTTTGAAGTACATCATTGGATCTCTCAATCACTGATAAAACTTTTTCAAATTTGAAACATTCCACGTGCGGGGGATTGTAACACCATCAAGATCCTGCAATTTATAAGCTCCATGTCCTGCTATGCCAACAATCTTGTATGGTCCTTCCCAATTTTGACCCAACTTCCCATCCGCTGGATCCTTCGTGTTACCCAAAACTTTCCTCAAAACCAGATCGCCAATTTTAAATTCCATGGGATTGACCCTACGATTATGAAATTTTGCTAGCTTACTTTGATAGGAAGCTAGTTTAATTAGAGCCCTTTCTCGCCTTTTTTCTGCCAGATCCAACTGCACTGCTATTGCGTGACCATTGCCCCCTTGTTCCACCAGTTGAGTTCTAATAGTAGGAATTCCAATTTCTAAAGGGATAACTGCCTCCGAACCATAAGCAAGGGAATAAGGGGTTTTACCGGTAGCCCGCCTAGGCATAGTACGGTAAGCCCACAAGACCAACAACAACTCATCAATCCATCCTCCTTTGGCTTTTTCCAACCTTTTCTTGATTCCATCCAGGACGGTCTTTGATTAGCACACAATAATGTAGTTTTTGTGTGCCAAACCATCTCCTTTTAATTAGTTTTCGTTATTAGTTGTTTACTATTTAGTTCGTTTTTGTACATATGCGTTTAATCTCATTTTCTAGTTTTTATTATTTGTACAGGCTATTTAGCACTCCTCGGAGGAGTCCAGAAGTCCCCGATACCAAACCGAGCCATGATTTGAAGTCAAGAGCATCAAAGAGCACCAAAGTGCTAATTTCCGGAAGATGGTCTCAAATTTCCAGAAGATCAAGAAGAAAACAGCTGAACAATGCCATGGCCGCACCCCCGTTGGTAGAACATGCATAACTTTTGATGTGAAGCTCCGATTGAGCTTTTTAATATGGAGTTGGAAAGCTATCGAAAACATGCAAAATCTGGTGAAATGCTACAGCTTGTACCGGTCCACTGAACCGTCGTGGACCGGTACAAGGATACGAAAATTTTACACCTCTCTGGAATTTAACTCGAGAATATGAAGTGCTTAAGCTTGTACCGGTCCACCGTACCGTCGTGGACCGGTACAAGCTGTATAAATCCGCGAAAATAGCTCATTAATGGCATTTTTGTAATATTTTTGTGGGGGGAGTATATATACTCAGAATATTTCGATTTTATACATAGTTAGGATGTTTTGTATCATTTTGTTAGGGTTTTTAGAGGGGAGAGCCTCCCTCTCCTTCTCTTCTTCTTCTTCCCCTCATTTGAGGTCTTTCCGGTAGGATTTGGAGGTTGCACTGAGCTTTGATGAGGTAAGGTTCTCCTCCCTCTCTCCGTTTATGTAATTTATTTATGTACTTGTGTTTAATAAAATTCATATTCCCTTTTTACCCTTGTGTTTATTTGTGTTTTATTGCTTTAATAGTTGTAGTATAATGATAATGGAGGGCTAACCACGTTGGTTTGGTCGTGGGGTGAAGAACGCACCGTGATTTATGGTTCTTGTTAAATTTCTCATGTTAGTGCTTAAATATGTGGTTTAGGGTGTTTTAAATCACTCCTAAGGTCCAAGCCTAGTGGTGTTAATCACCTTGACGGGTTGTCGACGATGAATTTTGGCACAACCCGTGCTTGGTGCGATGTCCCGCTAGGTGTTCGATGAAATGTCCCAATGAGATAATTCACCCAAAAACCACCCGTTTTAGATTGAATTATGGTCTTTAGGTTAAACTAGAGCTAGGGGACGTGGTTCTTAATTTAGGTCGAAATTTGGAGTTGTTAACCTATTTGATGAGGTGTCGACAATTTCATTGGCACACCCTATGCTTGTAGCTATGTCACTCTAGGTGTTCGATGAAATGACTAAGTGAACCGAATCCTAGCTTCCGTGCTACCTCTTGGCACATGACGTGTGCCTTGATCGATAAAAATTCTGTGGGAGGTCCTATGCCGAGATCCCTCCTTCGCGTGGTCATGGATGAATGAGAAGTCTTGCATAGCCTAGGTTAGGTGTTAGGAACTCCCGCGACCATTCCACTTAGTTTAAATTGTGTTCTTACTTTCTTTTTATGCATTAGTTTTATTAACTTTTTAAAGAAGAAATAAAAGGCTAGCGTCCTACCGTCTCATTTGCAAACCTAAACTTCTTTACCGAGCAACAATCTTTAACTCCGACATTTCCCTGTGGACTGACCTCGAACTTGCCACTCTACTAGCTAGAGTTGTATTTTCTTGTTTATAAATTATTAATGTCTAACTAAGGATTTTTCCGTTAATCAACGACCGTGAAAATCCTATTAGCATTTTGGTGCCGTTGCCGGGGAAATTGTTGTTTGAGCTAAGTTTTTGCTAATTTAGAAGTTTTTTTTGTGTGTGTCATCGTATATATCCACTTTTAGTTTACTTCTTCTTATTTTTTATATATAAATCAAAAAAAAAAATAGTCGTTGTTGATCATGGCTTCCGGTAACCCTTGGAAAACCATGGATCAACAACATTGGGAGTCTTACCCTCGATTCCCGAATTTTTCTAGTCAAGAGTGGCATGACCACTCTAATTTTTACCGGTAATATGAGATTTCACATGAACCACCACCACCCTTCCCTTATCAAAGTGAAACGGCTCCAAACCAATTTTATCATCCAGAGCCGATTTCACAAGCCCTGGAGCAACGGTCCCAAGAGGACCCTTATGCATATCAATCACCGATTTCGGACACCTTGGAAAAGGCCTTGCAAACATTCCTCCAAGGTTGCAATACGCATTTGGTTCCCAACTTTTTAGAGGTGGCTCCTCTCGAGTCTTATTATTCGGAGCCACCCATGGATTATCTTGACCATTGTCCTCCGGAGGATATTTATCCCCAACCATCGCACCCATCCTTCTTAAAGGACACATTGCAACATTTTCTTTAAAGTTGCAACAACATCACGGCCTATAATGCTTCATGTCAAGTGGACTTTGATGTCCCAATTTGTGAACCGGCCATCCCCACCCACCCCTTGGAGGAGGCATGTCTTAACTTTGAGGAGGTTGCTTTCCTTGAAAATCTGGATGTGGGAATTTCTCTTACCCTCTACATGATCCAAGCCGAGATGGGGTCGCTCTCAAAGTTAAAAAATGATACTCCTCTCACTCCTCCTGAAAAAAATTTGGTAAGTTGTTTGTATGATTCGAGTGATGAGGAGTTAAAGGTGGATTATAGGGGTAGTGAACTTGTGATTATTGCTTGCCCTTTGGCTATAGAGCCTTATTTGCCTAGTATTCCCCAATAGGTTTTTGAGAGTTCCGTTGTTGCACCCATTTCCATTGATACTCTTGGGGAGTCCACTTTTAGGGATGAGCTTTCACCTACTGTTGCATGTGTGTCCCCCACTCTTTGTGCACTTCTACCACCACCTCCTGTGCTTGCCTTAGAATATTTTGATTTTCTTGGCATTGACCGACTCCTATCGAGTCATGTTCCATGTTCTATTTATATGGTCAAGGCCTTGGAAATCGATGCCATATGTGGTGGTAGGATGATTGGTTATTTCTTGTTCAGGCGCCGCCAAGCCCCCTTATACTCCAAATATTTATTTTTATGGCTTAGGCGGTTGCAATATTTTAGAAAGGAGGTGTATGCATTCATGACATGCTACGGCCCCCAGAGAGGCCATTATAGAAATGCGATCCTTCAACTTGGAGGGTCGCTCTCTCGATTATTACCCCGTCTCTCTAGTATAGTTTCTTTTTTTATTACCCTTTCTTTTCTACTCTTTCTTTTGTTTCTTGCACTTTATTTCTTTTAAATATAAAAAAATTGAAATAACGTCTAGGAGACAATAAATTCTTGGAGGTTGAGATACCTCTAGTATTTGCCGTGCTCGAACGGCTATGGACGATCTGGTATAGCCGCCCGTTATTCTAGCCTTGGTATTGTATTATCTGGGATTACCTTTGTAGAGTAGGGATGAAAGTGAAATCCGATTGGGGTGTCTCTCCAAAAAAATGAGAGGCATTACCTGTTGAGTAGCGACCTACCCTGAAATTCCGAGAGATTTCCTTCTCTAGTACACTACTAAGTGAGAATAGCGGGGAGAAAAGTACTACTCGTGTAGAGTCGCGTGAGAACTCACTTTTCTTTTATTTTTGCATTGGTGTTGCACGCTTGGATTCCATTAGCAAGCAAATTTTGGACTAATTGTTTGTCTTGTAGTTTGTTTTTGGCTTGTTAGTCTTGCAGGGTTCTTTGTATCTATCTCGGAGTTTTGTGGGCATTGCCATCGATGACTTGAGGTAACAATTGGTTAGGGTGGTTGCACCACCCCGGAGGTACATAACTCTTTCCCTTTTTATTGTCTTATGCACTGAGGACATTGCACATTTTAAGTTGGGGGGAGTGGCGCATGTTACCATGTTTGTACCTTATTTTTGCTTGTTTTCTCTTTTTAGTCCCACTTTAGAGTCTAGAAAAAAAAAATTAAAATTTGATTCTAACGGTCTAGTATAGCCGCCTGCTTCTATTTTCCCTTTGAGGCAGGGAGAAAAGTATAGCTCGTTTCATCCACGCAACGGATTCTTTACTTTTGCATGGATTTTGGGATTTTGCGAGTTTTTAACTCTATGACATGAGTAGGATTTTGTTGACCCTTTTATAGGACTTGTAGGTGGCATCTTAGTTCATTTTGCTAGCATTTTGTAAGAACTTGTTTTGGCACCTAGATTTTAACCTCTTTGCACTTCACATAAAAATAGGCTTGAGTCGCTTGTGAGTCATACCTCGGATGTCTAGAAGGCTAGATTAGTGGAGACTTATGCCCAAGTGAGCTTAGAGCCTTACCTTTTCTTGGAGTGGTGTCAAATGAACTCTTGTTTGTCACGAAAACAAAAATTTACTCATTGTCGATCTCATTATCTTTCGCTGTAGCATTGGGAATTCACTATCACTATTATATCTTTTAGGTTGGCATGCACGGTTGTTAGCCGTAGGAGAGGATTTTAGGCATTCATTGATTTTTGTGCCAGTTCGTTCCTTCTTGCATATATCCCCTTGTTAGCCCACTTGAGCCCCCTTACATAAACCATTTTCTTGTTGAGCCATAAAAAAATCCATACTTTGCTTTGAGAATGGTAAAAATCATGTTTTAGATGTATTTGGGAGTCATAAGGTGGCTTATATTTATACTTCATTGTAGTGTACTTTCCCCTTAGAAAAATCATGAAATTTCCACAAGTTGGAAAATCAAACAAGTTGGGGGGAGTCACTTAATCATTTGTAAAGAAGAAACACATTGTTCTTCATTGTTGTAGAATGTGTTGGAGGTTGAGGAAAAAATGAAAAAATTGAATATGGCGTAGTTGAAAAGTAACGATTTGGAGGTGTAGATTAGTTGACGAGGGCCTCGTTTATTGATTTGTCCTCTTATCATTTGTATATGCCTATTCTCAAGCTCCAAAGAAATTCCTTAGTCCGATACGTATCCGACACGTATCTGATACGTATCCGATACATTCCTTACCTGAAAGTTATAACCGGGAAGTCCTATTTGATCCTATTGGCCGACAATCATTTGTGCATGCTAATTTAGACCACATGTTCCCTTTGCTATACAATTTTAGTCATGAGATCGCATCCACTTATATAGAGCTTCTTTCGTATCACAATGTGCGGAATATTTCATTTTTCACATATATATATATCATCCGCCCGCACATATGAGAGTTTGAATATGCATCCATGTTTCGAATGTCTTAATTTGTTGAGTGCATGACACGGTGAAAATTGAAGTCGAGACTCGGTCCGGATAGACTTTTTGGTTGTGTCTCACTTGCGACAAAAGGCCTTGCACACACACGTTAGATTTTGGTGCCATGACTTGTTTTTGCCTTGCTAGCTTAGTGAACTTTGTTTGCCCGCACTTCTTTCTAAAGATCCATTTTCTTTTTCATGTCTTGAGTTTGCTTGCAAATTTTGGCATGCCATGTAAAAGTAGTTTACTTTGTTTTGTGGGTAGTACATTGCTAAAAACTCTCGCGAGACCTTACTCGGCCTACCGGGGCTACCCGGGGGTTTAAAGGACATATCATTTCATATATCGTTGTTAGTTAGATCGAGTCCTAGTGTGAGTTTGCTCGGGACTAGCAAACGATAAGTTGGGGTGTGTGATTAGCACACAATAATGTAGTTTTTGTGTGCCAATCCATCTCCTTTTAATTAGTTTTCGTTATTAGTTGTTTACTATTTAGTTCGTTTTTGTACATATGCGTTTAATCTCGTTTTTCTAGTTTTTATTGTTTGTACAGGCTATTTAGCACTCCCCGGAGTAGTCCGGAAGTCCCCGATACCAAACCGAGCCATGATTTAAAGTCAAGAGCATCAAAGAGCACCAAAGTGCTAATTTCCGGAAGATGGTCTCAAATTTCCAGAAGATCAAGAAGAAAACAGGTGAACAATGCCATGGCCGCACCCCCCGTTGGTAAAACGGGCATAACTTTTGATGTGAAGCTCCGATTGAGCTTTATAATATGGCGTTGGAAAGCTATCGAAAAATGCAAAATCTGGTGAAAAGCTAGAGCATGTACCGGTCCACTGAACTGTCGTGGACCGGTACAAGGATACGAAAATTTTACACCTCTCTGGAATTTAACCCGAGAATATGAAGTGCTTAAGCTTGTACCGGTCCACCGTACCGTCGTGGACCGGTACAAGATGTATAAATCCGCGAAAATAGCTCATTAATGGCATTTTTGTAATATTTTTGTGGGAGGAGTATATATACTCGGAATATTTCGATTTTATACATAGTTAGGATGTTTTGTATCATTTTGTTAGGGTTTTTAGAGGGGAGAGCCTCCCTCTCCCTCTCTTCTTCTTCTTCCCCTCATTTGAGGTCTTTCCGGTAGGATTTGGAGGTTGCACCGAGCTTTGACAAGGTAAGGTTCTCCTCCCTCTCTCCGTTTATGTAATTTATTTATGTACTTGTGTTTAATAAAATTCGTATTCCCTTTTTACCCTTATGTTTGTTTGTATTTTATTGCTTTAATAGTTGTAGTATAATGATAATGGAGGGCTAAACTCGTTGGTTTGGTCGTGGGGCGACGAACGCACCGTGATTTATGGTTCTTGTTAAATTTCTCATGTTAGTGCTTAAATATGTGGTTTATGGTGTTTTAAATCACTCCTAAGGTCCAAGCCTAGTGGTGTTAATCACCTTGACGGGTTGTCGACGATGAATTTTGGCACAACCCGTGCTTGGTGCGATGTCCCGCTAGGTGTTCGGTGAAATGTCCCAATGAGATAATTCACCCAAAAACCACCCGTATTAGATTGAATTATGGTCTTTAGGTTAAATTAGAGCCAGGGGCATGTGGTTCTTAATTTAGGTCGAAACTTGGAGTTGTTAACCTATTTGATGAGGCGTCGACAATTTCATTGGCATACCCTATGCTTGTAGCTATGTCACTCTAGGTGTTCGATGAAATGACTAAGTGAACCGAATCCTAGCTTCCGTGCTACCTCTTGGCACATGACGTGTGCCTTGATCGATAAACATTCTGTGGGAGGTCCTATGCCGAGATCCCTCCTTCGCGTGGTCATGGATGAATGAGAAGTCTTGCATAGCCTAGGTTAGGTGTTAGGAACTCCCGCGACCATTCCACTTAGTTTAAATTGTGTTCTTACTTTCTTTTTACGCATTAGTTTTATTAACTTTTTAAAGAAGAAACAAAAGGCTAGCGTCCTACCGCCTCATTTGCAAACCTAAACTTCTTTACCGAGCAACTATCTTTAACTCCGACATTTTCATGTGGACCGACCTCGAACTTGCCACTCTACTAGCTAGAGTTGTATTTTCTTGTTTATAAATTATTAATGTCTAACTAAGGATTTTTCTGTTAATCAACGACCGGGAAAATCCTATTAGCAGTCTTGTTGGAAGCTTCACCGTGGCCATTACTCTACGGGTAGCTCACTGAAGCATAAAAATTCTTGATCTTGTTGTTGAACAGAATTTCTTAAACTTGTCTTGAAATTGTGTACCGTTATCTGATACAATGGCATACGGAATTCCAAAACGAGTTATGATATTCTTCCATACAAATTGTTCAGTGTTGTGCTCTGTGATTTTTGCCAATGGTTCTGCCTCTATCCACTTGGTAAAATAGTCTGTACCCACTAGCAGATATTTCTTGGCTCCCCATGCAGTCGGCAAAGGACCCACAATGTCCAGACCCCACTGAGCAAAAGGCCATGGACTCGTGAGTGGCGCTAAATCCATTGAAGGCGTATGTATCATTGGGGAGAACTTCTGACACTTTTCACAGTTTCTGATATATGCTTTGGCATCCTCCTGCATATAGGGCCACCAATAGCCCTGAGAAATAGCTTTATGGGCTATTGATCTCCCCCCGCATGGCTGCCCCACACCCCTTCATGAATTTTGAACAGAAATTGCTGAACAAGAGAAGGGTATACACAGCAGAGATAAGGTCCGGTGAAGGTTTTTCTGTACAAAACATCATCTGGAGATAGACAGAACCTGGCAGCCTTGATTCTGACTTTATGAGCCTCCTTTTTGTCATCTGGAAATTTGTTCTGCTTGAGGTATTCTATGATGGGATCCATCCATGACGGACCCATGTCCAACTCCTGAACTTCTTCTGGCTCCTGAACTTGGATACTAGGCTGAAGAATAGTATCCACACCGACCGTGCTGTTTTGTTTGGAAGTGATTTGGACTATCTGAACTTGTTCAAAAACCTAAAGCCTCTTTTTCACTTCTACCACGTACAATGCCATTCTGTCATCTTTAGCTGCATATTCGCCCGATAATTGATTAACCACCAGCTGGCTGTCACAATGTACCATCAGATGCCTTGACCCACACTGCCGATCACTGCTCAGCCCGGCAAGCATGGCTTCATACTCCGCTTCGTTATTTGATGCTTTGGAACCCAAACAGATGGACTGTTGTAACACTACATCCTCTGGAGATATTAAGACCACTCCCACACCTGATCCCTTGTTGCAGGCAGATCCATCCACAAAGAGTTTCCATGTCTATTTCATGGACAGCTCATCGACCTGCAGCTCGGAATGTGCGGGATTCTCTTCAACTGTATCTTGCTGCTCTACAGCGGTGTTTGCCACTTTAGAAAATTCAGCCACAAAATCAGCCAAGATCTGACCTTTGATGGTTGTGCGGAGTACATATTCAATATCATATTCTCCCAATTCAACGGACCATCTAGCTACCCTTCCAGACAGGTCTGCCTTTCGCAGAACAGACCCTATTGGATGAGTGGTTGGAACCTTGATTGGGTGTGCAAGGAAATAGTGCTGTAATTTCCTCGATGTCATAACCAACGTCAAAATAAGCTTTTCCAGAGGTAAGTACAAGCTTTCAGCATCCAGCATGGTTTTACTCACGTAATAAACTGGGACATGCCGCCTTTCTTCTTCCTTGATCAACACCGCACTCACAGCGTGCTCAAAAACTTCAAGATAAACGGTTAACACCTCACCAAGCTTTGGTGCAGCTATCTACGGTGGTGCCGCCAAGTACTTCTTTAGATCTTGGAAGGCTGCTTCACATTCTGCCACCCATTCATACTTTGAACACTTTTTTAACAATTGGAAGAATGGCCTGCACTTATCCGAGCTATGGCTTATGAATCGGTTCAGTGCGGCAACCATTCCTGTTAAACGTTGAACTTGCTTCGTTGTTGTTGGGCTTTGGAGAGCCTGCAAAGCAATAATCTGGTCTGGATTGGCCTCTATACCTCTTCTTGTTAGTAGATGTCCCAAAAACTTGCCCGAGCTAACTCCAAAAGCACACTTTGAAGCATTAAGCTTGAGCTTGAATTGCCTCAAAATCTGAAAAGTCTTACATAGGTCAACTAGGTGGGAATCCGATTCTTTAGATTTTACCACCATGTCGTCTATGTAAACTTCCATGGTTTTGCCAATAAGATCACGAAACATGAGAGTCGCAAGTTTTTGATATGTGGCTCCAGCATTTTTCAATCCAAAAGGCATCACTCTATAACAATAAAGTCCCAATGGTGTTATAAATGAAGTTTTCTCCTCGTCAGGCTCATACATTGCAATTTGATGGTAGTCCCTATAGGCATCCAAAAAACTCATACGCTTGTATCCTGCCATGGAGTCAACTAACTGATCAATTTTTGGCATAGAAAAACTATCCTTGGGACATGCCTTATTAAGGCTGGTAAAATCTACACACACACATGCCACGTTCCATTTTCTTTTTTACAACCACAGTATTTGAAAGCCACTCTGGGTAATACACCTCTCGAATTGCATTGGCCTTCATCAATCTGTCCACTTCTTCGAGTACTGCCTCTGCGTGGTGCGCGAATGATCTGCGCCTTCTCTGCATGACTGGGGAGTGGCATGGATCCACGTTGAGATGATGGCATATTACGCTTGGCTCTACCCCTGGCATCTCTGCTGGAGTCCAGGCGAATACATCAATGTTCTCCTGTAATGTCTTCTCCAACTCTAAGGCATCCGTTTCAGGGAGTTCCTCCCCAAGCAGGAAGTACCTATACTCGTCGGATTCATGTGCTGGTACCTTTCTCAGGTTTTCCACCACTCGTGAATTTGGGTCCACGCCAACATCTTCGAGAATCGACTGATTAGGAACTTCAATTGTCTTCACCTGCTCTGCAGTAGGGGTATGCTTGATCGACGCCAAAAAATAAATTTTTGAAGATTTCTGGTTACCCCTTATGCTTTCCACTCCCTTTGATCCATAAAACTTGAGGACCTGGTGATAAGTGGACGGTATGGCCCCCATTCGGTGAAGCCACGTACGGCCAATGATGGCATTGTACGCGGATGGGAGGTACACCACCAGAAACTCCCCATCTTTTGTAACTCTCCCTGCCCGGACAGGAAGTACAATGGATCCAAGCGGCCAAACTGGGACAGCCGTGAATCCTACCAACGAGATTTTTGCTTCTTTCAAATCCTCCTGAGTCAGACCCATCTTTCTGAATGCCTGGAAATAGAGGATTTCAATAGAGCTCCCCTGATCCACCAGTATCCGCCCTGTATCAAACTTGTTTATGTTAAGCGTTATCACCAGAGCATCGCTGTGCAGATAGGTCACTTCCTCTGAATCAGCCTCTAAGAAGGAGATCTGTGCTGCTTTAGGATCAACTTCTCTCTGACGTTTCTGGCTCAGCTTGAGCACATGTTGCTCTGAAGCTTCTCCTCGTTTCTGAGCTCTGGCCTGATCTCTCCTCTGGTGGACTTCATGTGCCGAACCAATACCAAAGAGATATTCTAAGGTTTTGCCACACCGAGGCATGTGGAGGTCACTTCTCATCGAGGAAGACTTCCGCAAAAGTCCTCCAATGCAATTTTTATTGGCCTTACCTCTTTCGTGACACATATAAATTCTGTAAAACTTGCGAAAGGTGTCAACAATTGGGAAGCGTAACCAAATGAAACATGATGTCCCTCACTAACATAATTGTTATTGAGGTTTTTTATTGTTTGGGCATCGACTTTATGGGTCCCTTTTCTAACTCTTTTGGTTACCTCTACATATTGTTGGCCATTGACTACGTGTCAAAATGGGTGGAGGCCATCCACACCAAGACAAATGACAACAAGGTTGTCATCAAGTTTTTAAGGGAGAACATCTTCGCAAGATTTGGGATGCCAAGGGCAATAATCAGTGATCAAGGCACACACTTTTGCAACAAGCCATTAGAAACATTAATGAAAACATATGGCATTACACATAAGGTGTCAACAGCTTATCATCCCCAAACAAACGAACAAGCGGAACTTGTGAATAGGGAAATAAAGCATATCATAGAAAAAACTGTAAATCCAAATAGAAAGGATTGGTCACTCCGACTCATCGATTCTCTTTGGGCATACCGTACAGCTTTCAAAATAATTTTTGGAATGTCACCTTATCGGTTGGTATACGACAAAGCTTTTCACCTCTCGGTTGAAGTTGAACATAAGGCATATTGGGCAATCAAACATTTGAACTATCATTTGCCCAACGCCGGTGCCCACCGTAAGCTCCAATTAAATGAACTTGAGGAGATGCGGCGTGATGCATATGATAGCTCAGTCTCTTACAAAGAAAAAAATCAAGGAGACGCACGATAAAAACATTCACCGGAAAAGTTTTGAAGTCGGCCAGAAAGTTCTATTATATAATTCCCAACTTCATCTTTTTCCGGGAAAATTAAGGTCGCGTTGGGTTTGTCCGTATATAGTATCTAAACTTTTTACTCACGGTGCCATTGAAGTAACCAACCCCGCCAATGGTGATGTTTTTAAAGTGAACGGGCAACGCCTCAAGCCGTTTTTAGAAAATTTTGACAAGGAATTCTTGGAAGAAGAACTAGTCGATCCCATTTATCGGGGCGACAGTGATGCTTGAATCTTTTATGCTTGCATGCATCTAGGAGACGTTAAATCCATAGGGTTTGAGATACCCCTAGTGTTCGGTCGTGCTCGAACGACCCCTTTGATGGTCCGGTATAGCCACCCATGGACTAACCTTGGCTTTGTGTTATCTGGGATTACCTTGGTAGAGTAGGGATGGAAGTGAAAAGTGATTGGGAACTCTCAAGGTTTAGCTGCAATGTGCCACCTTTAGAGGGTTCACCTACCGAGTAGCAACCTACCCCGAAATTCCAGGAGATTCCTTCTCTAACACATGGTCAAGTGAGGAAGTGGGAATAAAATTATAGCCCGTGTAGAGTCGCGTGAGTACTCCGGCACTTTATTTTTTATTCCAATGTTATTAGCTATTTCTTCTTGAGTAGGTAGTTTGTGAGTAAGTCTTTGCAGGGTAAACATGTTACCACATCAGCCTTTGGTAGTTTAGGTCTATAGTTGGGATGAGTGAGGCATTCAGGAGCCCTAAGTTATGGGTGCGATTATGTTTCGCGGTTGTAAGCCCAATAAAATCTCAACGATGATCTTGTGTGACTAACTGTGGCACCAGGTAGGAGCCGAAGAAGTGAACCTTGAGAAAGCACCACAGATGACAAAAGAGACGGATAGCAAAAAATCCTCATACTTAGTCAAGGTGTTGGGTGAATGACATTCCACCCCGGAAGGTACTATTTCTTGTTTCTCTCCAATTTTTAAATTTATACGCACAAGGACGTTGCTCATTTTAAGTTGGGGGTAGGAATTAGCATAGTGACCTTATTCATATATATATTTTGTTTATAGTTGTTATTATGCACTTATATAAAACTTTTTAATTTTTATTCTCCATTTTTTATCCAAATTCATGATTGGCAAGCTTGTTTGTAACGCATACCTCATGATAGTAACCATGCTTAGGTCCCTTATGAGTTGGATTGATATGTCGAGTGTGAGTAAATTGTGTTGCATGCATCACAAGAATGGCAGTTCAACATCTTGAAGCAAGTTCATGTCATTTTACCTTTTATTCGCATTTGCGCTTCTTACTTCCATGTATCCATGCCAGTGTAGTGTAAAGCATGAACAACATTGTCGAATTGTTCATTGGTATAACCTTAGATGATACTAGGCATTTCTTGTATGAATAAAACCACACACGAGCCTCTGTCGACCTAATTTTGAACTTAGTCCGTGTCTCGTTCTTGAAATACCCTAGGAAACTGGATGTGATGAATATATGAAGTGTTGTTACATGATGTTGGGAAGAAAAAAATGCAGTTTGGGTGAAAAATAGTGTAGTGGAAAATCTGCAAAAAAGAGGACCGGTCTCTTTTGGAAGAGAATCGGTCCCTCCTTGATCAGTGGCAAGCAACAAAAAAAGAGGACTGGTCTCTTTTGGAAGAGAACCGGTCTCTCCTGGGCAGAAATTCGTGAAACATTAAAGAGAACCGGTCTCTTTTTAAAGAGAACCGGTCCCTTTTCCCCAGATCCGAAACAAATATAAGGGATTGGGACATTTCTTTCTTATTCCCCGTAACCAAACCCTACCCTCTCTCTCTCTCTCTCTCTCTCTCTCAAAAATCCTCTCGAACTAGATAATCGACATCCCCCTCCCTCTCTCTCAAAATCGCATCTCTCTCTCACACACACACACACACACACACACAACCACATACAAACCTAACCCTATCTCTCTCCCTCACCACTAAAATCCCTTTCCCTCACTGTCCACCAGAAAATCGTGGATTGCACAATAATGGCTCCACTGCGACACACTCTAATTTCTGCGGAACAAGGTAAAATTCCCTTTGTCTCTCTCTTGTATCAGCTGATAGGTGTAGCTGCAATACTATCTGTGGTGGTGGGAATGATGGCTCGGCACAAAGCGAAGCCCAGATCCAAAACCCTAGAAAAATGAAAGGGCATAGCCACCACATCTGTGCAACCCAAGCATAAAGAATCCGAAACGTTATCTGAATCGGACTCTGAACCATCTGATAAGTCTGAACATAGGGTTGAGAGCGGAGATGTTGAGGAAGAAAGGAGGAAGAAAAGGAAAAATGATACCGAGGTAGACAAATCCAAAGAACAGAAGGCATGGGTTAATAAATTGGCGACGAGGAGTTTTACATATGAGCGCCAACTCCTTTGTGATGGCATGGCTCAATCGGGCGCCCGTGCTATTCTTGACTTGGTAAGGTTCCATGGACTTATGCATTTCTTTAAACCTGTTGTTGGATTTAGGCCACAATTAGTTGTGGCATTTTATGAGAATATGAAATTTTGAAATCGACCGGGTCATTAGTTCAAAGATTGGGAACATCACTGTCACTATCACTCCCGACGTCATAGCTCGATACTTGAACTATGAACGTCCTTCTCCCGATGCCATTACATTTCTTAAATCTACTTGGAGTAGGGATCAAAACTTTAATGTGAATGCTATCACGGATGATCCGACATCCTTCAATCCTATCTCCCGTCAATATGTTCAAGGGGGATTGAAGGAGAATTGTCGTGCCATAAACAAATTGTTGAATTACACTTTGAGTCCCTTCTCAAGGGAGAAGGCACCAACGAAAGACGATGGGGATCTTATCTTTGTTTTTGGATCAAGAGAAGAAAAAGTGGATTTGGCTCTCTTTATATGGAGACAAATGGAATCTTTTAGGGAGAGGGGAATTATCAATGAAAATATGCCTTATGCTAACTCGACTTTTCCGCGTCGTTTGATATGCAATATAAACGGAAAAGCAAACTAGACAAAAGATGATTTGTAAAACACGAAAATACTACTCTAACTAGTAGAGTGGCAAGATTGAGGTCGATCCACAGAGAGTTGACGGAGTCTAGGGAATTTGCTAAAAGATGAGATTTGGTTTTGCCGAGTGTTAGCGGAAGGACGCAACCCTTGAATTGGTTTTGGTTTTGGACTTAAGAAAGTAAGACTTAAACTAAAAGGATGAAAATTCAATTAACTAAGAGGAATGGCTATGGGGATTCCTAACACCTGAACTAGGATAGA